>JAGDQP010000365.1:43012-110991 GCA_022664845.1 Lepisma saccharinum
ATATATCATATAGTGTAAATAAAAATGTAGAAGTGAAAAAGTTAAGTGAAAGCCCAGCAAATTATCTTCCCGAACAGTAAGCTATATCCCTGGAATAAATAAGGTGAGTATAATAGGTAGTGGATTAACAGCTTAGTGTGTCAACAGAAACCACAATAAAAACAATCCATGTATACAACAAAGGATTATGAAACGCTAAATAAACAGTTTAAGAAGCAGATAGATGACGCCGACTCCAAACGGTGAGGCTTGCAAGTGCGGTAAACACGCCTATCAGAAAGGTTTATATAAGGCCCAGCAGGAGCCTACAAAGTATCACTAACTCATTTCGACTAGTGGTCACCTCTTCCCCTCTGACTTGGTCTGGAGTCAAGAGTCCTACCTTACCCCCGACTTGGACTGGAGTCGGTACACCCATCCTGTTTAACTTCGTCTGGAGTTAGAATCCTATCGCTACAACTCTATCCGCTCCAAAAGAGACCTAGTCGTACAATGTCACTACGCAGAGAAGTGAACCACAGATAAATCATTACAAGCCCAAGTTCCGGGCCCTCGTTCTAGTAACTGTAAAGTATCTTATATATCGCATATTTAATGGAACTTTTATAATAAAATTGGTGTCGAATAAAAGTCATCAAGTGTCTTTGCTCTTATTATCATAACAAGCTGCTAATTGTCATTATTATGGTATGTTTATTATGCTTGAACTGTACTTGAATCTCTAGAATCATGCTACTACTAAAGACAATTTCGGGAATGTACACATGTAAACCTAACTTAATACGAAATAGGGATGAGTCGAATGTTTATATGGAAACCTAAAAAATGACTGAAGTTAATACTGGTATTCACGCAAAATCCTTACGAAGGAAAAAGAAGAAGAAAATCGAAACACGCTGACTTTAGTCTAAACTTCTATAATCGAGCACGTGACGAAAATTCGAATTATTGTATGTGTTGTTCTATAGGTGTTATTGAAAAATCTAAAGCCTCTGGAACTAAGGGAAGCAAAAAGGGAATCGCCTTGTTATTTCTCTGCAGAAATTTACTCGTGTTTTGGGTGACTGTTAGTGTAAGTAACTAGAAATTATCCTAGTCTTCCAATGGCGCTCGCAGATTGTCTATACTTTGCTAAGTAAAGCCGAACATAACTTGAAAGTACTCATTTTATCTCATTAAAAGCACATGATTTTCTCCAAAGTAAGTACACTCGCATTCACGAAACTGAACCAGGTAGACTCCACCATGACGTCCTGTCGTAAATAGAGCGTGTTCTAAGGGTAGAGCCAAATGAAATTATAGTTTAGTGGCGAAGGACGAAGCTTATTGACTTCTCTACTTATACCAGGTCACACTCACCTAGATTGGAATAGGTAGAATAAAACATTTGTTTTGGAATCAAACTAGGTAAATTCAACTGTGTATAGGAGCAACATTTAATCTTACTAGTTTATATAATTAAATATTAAGACGTGAGGGCACGATCACGAGTTGAGAAAAAGAATATTACATAACCGAATAAACCCTGAATGTATCAAAGCAGTAATTGTTAGAATTAAATTTATAATCAAGCAAGCAATTGGTTGGTTTCCAACTTACCTAACTCTTGATAGAAGGAGATAGAAGACAGATCTACTAGAAATGAAATGTGTAGCGGAAGTATCAAGTTCTGACAGAGCTGAGTGTGGTCACTTTGGAGCTGAAGTTCTTTGTAATCACAGATTAAGTACTGCGAGCTAGAGCTGGATGTTAACGAACAGCTTGAAGGTGATATCAATGGTAGACGTAACACACACCACACACACACTCTATCAGATGAGAAGTTTTTATTGGAAACCTACAGTCTCAATTCTGGATGTTAACCAATCACAGTTCATTTAACCACGCCTCTCGGGACGAGCTTAGTCCCTTCTGAACCAATCACTATAACGTTGAACCTTGCTCTTGCTGGTCTGTCCTGAACTTCGTACACCTTATTTGACAATATGTTATAATTATGTCGATCAAGGTGGACTTCGTACTTGATGATATAAAATGCTTCTTGCTTTGATGTGCGAAGCGATATGTGATCTGCATGTTCAAGCTGTACTTTGTACTGCAGAGTCAATTGTATCTTGATCTTAAAGATTATAATATTGCCCTTTGGAACTGCAAGTGAAGCATCAACTTTGTTCTAGAAGAAACTCGATACTTGCTATACTGTTGATAGAAAATTGCAATATTGTTTCTGAAAGAAATGACTTTGGTTGGAAGACCAATCTTGCTGTTAAAATGAATGTTACGAAATGAATAAACTAGTTTTGCATGTTCCTCGGTTTCCTAAAACTAAATATATTTATAATTTATTCCATGACTTACATACATACATAACGTAAGGGTAATAGTCCGGTTGACAGTGATCAAGTAAGTGTAGTGATAATTAGTTGCTAACACTGTAAGCAGCAATGCATGCATAACGCATACCTGTATTGGAAATATAAACACTCCAGTGAAGTAATGAGGGGTGCATTAAATCCAGTCAAGTACTGTTGCTGGAAACTTTATTTTTGTTCACTATTATACGATGCAAGTTATGAAGTGTCTTACTCCTTACAGTTTAGGATGAGAATTTCTTGCAGATATAAGTAACGTTTCGAGATCCATGATTTGTAACGAAATAATTTGTTTCCACGATACCAAATTTTAATGAAACCCTGTCTTATTCAGAGAGAAAAGTTTTCTCCATATCCTCTTTTCATCCGTTAATGCTTACTGATGCTTAACCACTGTTCTTTACCTGTTTCATAGCAACAACATTTTTTGATAGAACGTATATCTTGATTTGCAACAGGAGCTATTAAACTGAATCAAATCAACCGTGTACGCGTTGAACTTAAACAGAGTTTTTACAGTAAACGAATAAACGACATCTTAAGATTTGTTCTTTTTCTTTTAGTGATTGCTTCTCACGTCACGGTATTAGGGCTGTAACTTCAATTTTCGTTCACGCAAGTATCTTTCTTCACCACAAATTCTAAACCAAAATCATTTCAGGGTGAATTTGTAGAAGTTCGTCCAGTATGATCAATCCATGTACTGCAAACAGTTTTGAAAATGAGTTCTAAAAGTTTTCCTTTAATTGTTCGAAGAGAAATGTATTAATATTTCGTAAAGAAGAGTTGAAAGCTGGAACACTTACGGACGTTCTTGAGTGAGCATGTCGCAACAGAGTAAAATACTAAAAGGTGATAGAACGTTGTGGGGTTGTCGCCTCCCGAGTCCGTCCATAACGGTAAACATACAACAATTTGGTAATAGTCTTCGTTTACCATTATGTAATATATGCAGTTGATTTATTTATAAGAAAGGCTCCAATACATTGTAAGATTGCTTGTTAAACAGGAAATATCTGGAACTTACAGAGTAAACGTTAAGAAAAACTTTTCGTTTGTATTGTACTGCATATTGTTTTACTTTCATTTTCTCTATTTAGTTTGTTTCCGTAGAAATTTCATCCTTTACGTAGGCCTACCTTTACGAGCGAGAATGAAACAATGTGAACTTCCGAAACACGGTGTATTAATTTTCATTGAACTAAATATCTTGTCTGGTGGAATATTCCAAATATTATTACTTTGTCACAAAAAACTGAATTGGAGCTGCCAACGAGATGATGTTAAATATTTCATACGCTTCATGACAAGGTTGATACAAACCAACAGAACTAAAACTTAATGCTTTTTTTCTTCAATTCTTAAGATTTAACTTTCTAGTATACCACATATTCAAATGTGCTTTGAACTTCTTCTTTTTTTTTGAAACCAAAGTTTTTATTGTCACTGTTACAAAACAAGGCAATGAAACAATTAATGAATAGGTCTCTCTGTCTATCTTTCTATTTTCTTTAGATCGAGCTATCGGTCGATCGATATAAATAGATACCATCAGGTGAATTCACTGAACTACTTTGAATTTATTTAAGATTTTCGACACCTACGCCTCAAGTCATCATACGGTACAGAAAGAATAAGGTAAGGAGTCGGTCAGGGTCTAAGTTAAAGATACCATGCCGTTAATTGCCTGGTGTGACTGAAGAGAAAATCCTGGAAAACCCTCAGTCAGGATGGTTGGCTGCAGGTATCAAAACCTCCTATATACGAAGCCAACTGAGTTCGGTCACTCGATTTAAATGAGTTCATATGTTCAGAATTTTTCCATAGAACTTTTACAACCAGTGTTATATTTTAACAAGTTTACTTACTCTATGGTTTACGGAACTTGCAAGTTCATCGCCGCAGAAACAAACGTTTGCAATAGGATTCTATCCTGAGCCATCAAGCAAGTTTTCATTACAAACACCAACTTCTCAAAGATACCTTCTAATATTACCCTCTAAACTCCGTCTCGGTCTTTCCAACGGTCTCTTTCCCTCCTGTTTACCAACCACGATGGAATGGAATGTTCGTTTCTCCCACATCCAAGCTTCATGGCCTGCCCACTTGAGTCATCGCGATTTCATTATTCTTACAACATCCGGTGAGTCGTAAACTCCGTGAAGTTCTTCGTTATATAGTCTCCTTCATTCCCTAGTCAATACATCGCTTTTCGACCGTATATATTTCACCAGACCTTACTTTCAGACCGTAATTTATGTTCATTTGCTCCAGTTTTCGCATCCGTAAAGTATTTATCGGCAGATTTTACTCACGAGGTTTGGAGTCTTCTAGACTGAGTAGAAGCATGTATTTTTCCGAAGCGAAGCAACTTTTTAATTCTTCCGTGACCTCGTTTTCGTTTGTTACATGGTCTCCGAAGTTTTGACATTTGTTTACTTTATCTATGTTCTCATTATTAATTGTTATGTATCGATTTGCTTCATTCCCAGTGCTTCGTCTTGCTATCATGTATTTTGTTCTCTCTGTGTTTACCTGTACACCTATCTCATCGCTAGATTCTACTAAGATCTCGATGTTACTTTGTACTACATCTATATCATTCCCTATTAAATATATATCATGCGCGTACACGAACAGTAGATTCAAGCCATTCAGTGTTAGTTTCCTCTTGTCTTGTTTTATTTTTAGATTCGCATATTCTAATGCAAAGTGCTAAGGCGTTGTTTCAATCCGTTGTTAATTTCAAAACTATCTGGCATATTATTACTTATCCGCACTCTGCTTACAGGGTCGCTGAGACACATTACCAGTTGAACAAGTTTTTTTTCGGAATTCCAAATTTTACCAGGATACTGTATAATTTTTTACATATCCGTTTTTAAAATCAATAAATAGCAGGTGAACAGTCCCATTGCATTTACATTACTTCTCTAAGATTTGTCTCAAGGCTAAAATCTGGTCCAACGTGGATCTATTTCTTCTAAACCCAAATTGGTAATCTCCAATTATTTCATCTACTTTAACGCTTAGGCGAAGGATATTGATAAGTACTTTGTAACTTGTTGGGAGTAATGAGGTTTCCGGTGATTATTACAGTCCGATTTATCGCCGTTTTTATAAATCGTAACTATTATTGAGTTTTTCCATTCATTTGGATGCTCCTCCTTTTTCCATATATCACATCAATTTATGAAGTTCCCTGACCAGTGCCGATCCTCTGGCTTTAATTAATTCGGCTAGAATATTGCCTATTCCTGGTGATTTGAAATTTTTCAATTTCATTACCGACATTTCGACCTTTTCTCTTTAGGTTCGGGTATCCACGGTTCTGTGGTATAGATTTTAAATTCCACTTATTTTTCTCCGTTGTGTACATTAAGAAGTTGGTCGATATAATTTTTCGAAACATCGATAATTTTAGTCGGATCTACTTGAAGATCTCCGCGTACATTTCAAATCATCCCTAATCTAAGCTGGTAACCTTTCCTTAACGAGTTTACTCCTCTGCACGTATCTCATAGGTTATTTGTCTTGTCGTTTTCCTCTATCTCATAAATCTTCTGCGTCAGATATTCTCGCTTTTTGTTTCTGAACCCACGTGTG
Organism: Lepisma saccharinum; assembly: GCA_022664845.1. NCBI lineage: Eukaryota > Metazoa > Arthropoda > Insecta > Zygentoma > Lepismatidae > Lepisma > Lepisma saccharinum. The sequence goes on from JAGDQP010000365.1 coordinate 48,991, forward strand.
GCGTTGCGTTTCGGTTTACAGTAGTGGTTGTAATTTGCTTCAGTTTTATTAACTAGCTATCTTTGCCTTCCTTGTATCCGTTCCTTATGAAGATTAAGGCATTCTTAATCAAACCAAAACTTGTTTTTCTGCTGTTTCTTCTTAACTAAACGTTTCCTCGCGGCACCCTTCACTGTATCACGAATCAACTCCCACATCTTACATCAATTCCATTATGTGTGTCATCTTTATTACTACTAGAGTGGGCTAAGATTTCGGACCTATTTGAGATTTGCAGTTGGTAATCTGCTCTTACGCTCGGATTATATAATCATTTAACTTCGACTTTAAGTGGTTTTGATCCTTTGCTTTGTCTGTTCGCAATGCATAACTTTTCCCTTAGTTTTATGATCACTAACTGATAGTCGGTGTTACCTTCCACACCTCTGTCCATTATTTTGATGTGTTTCGTTTATCTATTATTACGTGATCGATCTGGTTAAGAGTTTCGCCATCCGGAGATATCCATATATATATTTGTGTATATTTTTTTGTTCAAAGTACGTGCTCTTTCCTAGCAGGTTTTTCGGCATCACTAAATTTATCAGTATTTTTCCATTGTTTATTCTGGCTTCGTGAAGGTTGTTATTTGCCTAGAGTATGTCTATAATTTTCCTACCTCCTTACCTTAACGTTGAAATCACCAAACACAATTTTCGTATTATACATTAGTGGCGGTCAAATAATGTTTCTAGCTCCTAGTGAAATGAATCTTTATCGTTACCATTAGCCACCTCGGTTGGAGCATAGACATTTATTAAAACCGTGTTGCCCCATCGATTGCTTATCGTAACTTACGATAGTCTTTTGTTTACTAACTTTATATTCTGCACCGCCGGAGGGATACTGTACTTAAGAAGATATCCTGTTTCGAAATCGTGAGACTTTGTTCCCCCGTAGCAGAAAGTGTACTTGTCCTGTCCGATGCTATCTTGACCCTCCCACTGGACTCCTTGTATCGCTAATATGTCTAGCTCATAATTGTCGGTCTGGAGTACCTGAAGAGCTCTCGTTTTGTATAACTTTCGTACGCTCCTATTCTAAGGTCTTTCTTAATTCTGTTCTTGGAACCCCCTGAAGCAGTCCCCGCCTGGAGATCCGAATGAGAGACTTGTTTACCTTCGGAATATTTTACCCCAGTAGAATCCATGAACCATCTGTTACTATTTCTTGACACGATTTAGCGGTGTAAAGTTGTGAGCTCTACGACCTCGTATGTCTGTTTCTGTATTAGGGTATTAAGATTCCTCCATGAAAGAACATCTTCCTCCATAAAAGAACACCTTCCTTCTTGAGTATCTTCTTCACCCATATTATCTCATTAATATATTTAGTGACTTTTTTATAACATAAGTTGAATTTATTATTTAATAATAAATAGCTCTATTAATGTGCCTTCATTAACTATTTGAGATCCTTATGAATTATACTAGTGAAGATGACGTTTGTTAAGAACAGAAATTCACTTTTAAGTTGTAATCGCTTACTCATATTATCACATAGTTTCACGATAACCATTGAACGCTTCATCAGAAGTTATTATGAGAATGAAACATTGAAATTATGTATTTCGTAATCGCTGTTTTGATGCACTAAACTGGATCCTTGTTTTCCTTATTGAATATTTAGTTTGTTCTTTTTTGTAATTAATACGGATATCCAGATTTAAATCCACTTGATCTTATATGTAGCTTAGGCGAAAGCGAAGACCTTAATTATTTGTGATTTATTATTTCACGAGTAACATTAAACATAGACCAGTCTGATCATCGCAAGGATATATGAATTATCGGAGTTACAGCACGGGGGCAATGGATAGCAGATGTATGAGACATTCCATTTACGAAGATGAAAATCCGCTCAACATTCTTCGATTCACAGTATCACGTGTGTACCGGAGACATTGCAGTGCTCGAGCACTGGTGCTAAATAACCATGATACACTTCATTTCGGTAGATTTACTGTATTTATGGAACAGACAAGCGAACTTTGCTCAAATCACCATGTCGAATGCAGGTTGTGTCACATGCATATTCAATAGATTAGCCGAGTTTTCTTTAGCTTTCATGGTATGTGGGAGCAGAAGATCTACCAGAGGTTGTCAACAAGGCACCATGAAGACTTGTAGGGATTCTGAACTGATGTGGGGTATGTTGGCATAGCATGGGTTGGTATCGCTTGTTCTCCTAAACACGACATTGACCGGTGACCCTTAAAATGCACTTCTGAGCATCATAGATCGCAAAATTGTTCAGAACATGTTCTAGGGGCATTCTAGACCATTTGAAGGAATGGTGTAGCCATAACATTAGCAAGATGAACCAAATCAAGCAGTTGATGGACATGGTAGAGATGTTCATTTGCACCAAAGATCGAGCACCTAAAATTCCTGGGAACTGTCAGATCCTATTCAGATGTCATTGTTCAACATCCCTCCAGAAATCTTCGCCCACTTGTGGAATATTACCAAATCAAATTACTGCACATTTGCCGCAATAGAGGTGCTCTACACAATACTTCGTACATTTATGACTTTCACCATTTCAGTGTATTGCGCGCTTAAATCTTTGGAGAGTTTCATATGATATTTTCACTTCACCTTCTCCTTTAAAATATACATGTTTTCTCCTTAGACTTGAACAAAAAATATAGAAAATATTTCCATCAAGACGTGTAGAAGTTTCCTTTTTTTTCGAAAGAGAAGAATTATCACATTCGTTTCTCTTGAGTTCTTGCACATGTACCTTTTCTTGTTCTACTAAGAGTGCCAAACGATAATCTCTTCAGCGACACAAGGAAAGCAGAGGGAATTAATGTAATAAAGTGCTTTCATTTGCTAATAAATTATGAATTTCATCACTAACTCCATTAATATCAGACCATAAGAAGGGATAAACACAGAACACAAGAAGGACTGTCAGCAAAATATTTCTTCTAATTTCCTTCTTAAGTCAACAAAATCTATCTGAGATTGAGATTTTTAGCGAGTTTGTTTGTGTGTGAGAGAGTTTATTTGTGTGTTTGTGAGTGTGAGAAAGTGAGTGAGAGAGAGAGAGGGAGAGAGAGAGGGGGAGGGAGATAAGAATGAGGATAGAAAGCGAACTGTGAGTGACGTTGAATGTTGGAGAGACTAGAAAAAAATATGAAAGCGGTTCTTTGTGTTTGTTTTCGTAAAAACGTGTTACCCTTTTATCGCATCTGTTTCCGACATTTCATCTCGATAATTTCCCTTCCAACAGCCCTCTTTTTTAAAGCTTTTCTTGTCATGGAGTTTCAGTTCTCGAACACCATGATTAAAGTCGTTCTTTGAAAAGATTCTAAAACACAGACATTTCACAAGAATGTTGTTCAGATACATGTCACTGATTATGTTAATTTCTAGACTTGTAAAGAAACTGATATCTATAAGATATTATGTTAAATTTATCATAAACTTCAGTAACAGTTTATCCAAAATTGTAGATGCTCATTAACTAGTTGAAAGAATATTTTTAAATGTAATATTTACTATACAGAGTGGTAAGGTTACGGACAGACAAACTTCGGGAGGTGATAGTACATTGAAAAATAAAGAAAAAAGGCCGAGACAACAGGGGGGAAATACCGAGGCGTTACGGAGCTACAGCCTGCCGATAGCGTGGGAAAATGAACTTCACAGCGGATTATTGCGAAGACGAGAAATCGGAGAGTAGGCGGTTGAGAGCAAATTAGAGGAAGTCAGACTCGGGCTATCCAAAAATGCATATTGGAAAATCCTACAAGCAGGTGCCAAGGGATTCCCCAAAGGAAGTAGGGGATTCCCAGAAAGTCTTCCAAGTAAAGATGGGTCGAAAGGGCCACAAATGGGATGAGTTGCCAACAGGTAACAATAATTCATTGCCGGCACATCGATATCTCAACGAGAATTAATGTTATGACCATTTTTTAAAAATAATGCGTGGTTGCATATTGTACAGGGGTGATAATTAAAGACGGTCAACGAGCGTTTGGCTTATTTAATAGCAATGAGAGAGACTAGGAGTATCCAGTCGGATGGTGGTGAGTACGCATCTCAACAGCTACAGTGTAGTAAAAAAGACGTCCTCGTTGGTCGAGTGGTCAGTGCTATCAGGCCTCCTTGATGTCACAGCAGTCTTGCATTGAAGCCCGCCTGGAAAAGAATCAGGTGTATGATTAAAGCGTAGCAGATGCAAAGGATGGACGGAGAGTATTAGTTAATGAAGATTCACGTTCGGCTGGTTAGTAGAAAGAACGCAAGGTAATAGAGCAGCCAAAGAAGGATGACACAGAAGAGAGAAAACAAACACGCCTGTCTACAAGATATCATGTGTAAACCGATGCAAAGCAAAAAGTAAGTTTTCCATACGATGTCACAAGCTTAAATAGTTCAATCTGTCTATTCTACACAAGCAAACAAAATGCGTGCAAGAGAATAATGAATCCGAGCTGAGTGGGAACGTACGAACATGTTCCTATTGCAATGCAAGATATACCTATAGTAGAATACTCGAGAAAAGGTATTTGCACATTCCATCAACTCTGATTTGGAACTCGACTATGGGACATTGGAAGTTTTGCGTGCTAGTTTGTCCGAACGGTGTATTGTGTATTCTCCACTGTATGAGTATTGACGCTCGTTAGCCTGTGTCACCCACCAGTGTATTTTGGTCAAGAGAGCGGATTCGACTGCGATTGCAACTCTGTCCGTTGAACGAGTGTAAACGGAGAGGGTCAGATTATAGTTGAAAATGCAGAATTTGACATTAGGACGTTATTTGTATGTGAATGAGTGTCAATGCCAAATCATAGTCTCATCACCTAGCCCGTATTTAAAGACTGTGGTCGCTACCCTCCTCTCCCCTGATTATGCATTAGATTGATTCATGTATCGTAGTTTATTTACTAGAATTCCCTATACCCATCCACATTTCTGTGTAGGTCCTGAAATCCGCTCCAACGCGAAGCAGACCAAATCACTCCGGGGTCTCGTGCTTGATTGAATTGTTATACAAGTTATAAACGAGCTGGTGCGCATGTAAGGACGAGACCTACAGTATGTGGTCAAGTTGGCTCCGAACGACTGCTTTCAGGAGACCCGGACGGAAGTTGAACTCGTGACCAGGACACGAAGTACGCACTAACCTCTCGGTCAGTTCGAGTCATTGTGATCGTTAATGAATTAAAACACCCCTAACTTCTTTTTGTATGATATTGACAAGAGTTTCTTCCAACAATATACTGAGCTACACATTGCTACGTATACTCACTACATTCTCCCATTGCTGCGGACGGCAATGACCACAATTCCAGCTATAAAGTTACTCCTGGACGTTCACGACGCAGCTAGAATTCGTCATGTCCGTTAACGCATTTTTTCTTGTGTAGAATAGACAGATTGAACTATTTAAGCTTGTGACATCGTATGGAAAACTTACTTTTTGCTTTGCATCGTTTGACACATGATGTCTCGTACACAGACGTTTGTTTTCTCTCTTACATGTCATCCTTCTTTGGCTGCTCTATTACATTGCGTTCTTTCTACTAACCAGCCGAACGTGAATCTTCATTAACTAATACTCTCCGTCCATCCTCTGCATGCTGTTACGCTTTAATCACACACCTGATTCTTTTCCAGGCGGGCTTCAATGCAAGACTGCTGTGACATCACGGACGCCTGATAGCACTGACCACTCGACCAACGAGGACGTCTTTTTTACTACACTGCAGCTGTTGAGATGCGTACTCACCACCATCCGACTGGATACTCCTAGTCTCTCTCATTGCTATTAAATAAGCCAAACGCTCGTTGACCGTCTTTAATTATCACCCCTGTACAATATGCAACCACGCATTATTTTTAAAAAATGGTCATAACATTAATTCTCGTTGAGATATCGATGTGCCGGCAATGAATTATTGTTACCTGTTGGCAACTCATCCCATTTGTGGCCCTTTCGACCCATCTTTACTTGGAAGACTTTCTGGGAATCCCCTACTTCCTTTGGGGAATCCCTTGCCCCCTGCTTGTAGGATTTTCCAATATGCATTTTTGGATAGCCCGAGTGTGACTTCCTCTAATTTACTCTCAACCGCCTACTCTCCGATTTCTCGTCTTCGCAATAATCAGCTCTGAAGTTCATTTTCCCACGCTTTCGGCAGGCTGTAGCTCCGTAACGCCTCGGAATTTCTCCCCTGTTGTGTCGGCTTTTTTTCTTTATTTTTCAATGTACTATCACCTCTCGAAGTTTGTCGGTCAGTAAAGTTACCACCCTGTATAGCAAAGTCAATGTGGCATCAGCTCGTACTGATTACTTTTCTATGGAAGGTCAAAGTACATACAAAGCTGAAACGGGTTACCAGGTGAATCGGACAATTCGGGTCAAGTTTCGGACTGGGTCAGTGGATCTATGCTTGAACCCATCCTGACCCGATTTCGACTCGGCTATCCGGAAGATAAGGCAGCGTTTTTATTCTTCCCTTGTATACATTGTTGTATTTGAATAGCTTGACAGAAGTTTCGCAACCAGAATACGGAAAGCTCGCCCCCAGAAAAGCTTCTAGCAGTAGTAATAACGCACTGTCTCATTTACCCGATCAGACGAAAGTACCTCAGGGGTGTGCAAATATATGCCGGCTGAGGTAGTCGTGTAGTCTGAAGTGTTAGTCAGTATTCGATCATCGGGTTGTAGAATCAAAGGCATTTGAATCCAGACAGGTTCACTGGGTCCGTCAGATCACTCCGATTAATACCGGGTCAGGTTTCGGACCGATTCACCAGATCAGTCGGGTCACCGAAAATGACCCTGTTTAAGCTGTGGCATTTTTTGGGATTATAGAGTACTGTTATTACGAAAGTATATTCCTGAAGTAGGTTCTCCACATCTTTGCGAAGAACTGCATTCATTAACATGAGTCTTCATCCATCTCGCAATATACTGGCCATTGTACCACATATATCGGCACGTTGAACTGCATTGTACTGGAAGATCCATCAAATTCTCGAAATGTTTGATAGGACTTATGTCAGGACTGTCAGTTCATCAGTCTCATCACTGATGATTATTGTATTAATACAAAGCACAGTGCCCGCATCAAGGTGAAACTTGGGAAGTGCTCGATTTCTGGGGTAATGGATACATTTTTTCTGATGACACAAACATTATATATTGGAAAATCAGTAGCATTTCCAGCCCGATTCCATTTTATCTTGCTGTTACCCTCTGTAGGGCCTTGTTTGACAATTGAACCATTGGGATATTGGAAACTCTCATTACTTCTAAACACTATAAAAATAAAATACTCGTGTGTAAATTTTACAAAATTTTGTCGGAGATTGAAATATTAAATTCCTTTTGTATATTTTCGTCACTGTTACTCATTTAAAAGATCACTATCTGATGAATATATTCATGAATATCAGCATATCTGATTTGAGTTCTAGCACAAATATAGAAATCTTGAGTTCTTTTAAATATCTTGTGAGTGTAATTGAAAGAAATATAATAAGCAAGGACATTATGTTTTAAGACAAGTCCTCCAATTTAAGAAAAGATAATACCATTGCATTTTGTGTGCTTGTCTGTTACACGTGAAACGTGGAAAGGAACGTGGCAATCTACTAAGAAACAAAGATTAATCAACAGCCTGAGGTAAAGAAAGGAAAAGGAAATATAACACACACACATATATGTTGGATACGAGAAGACAGAGATCCCAAGAAGATGAGAAAGATAATACTTTCTTCTCTAAGGGGGATGCAAGCAGCCAACAGACCCAACTCACACTCTAGAGCCTGCTCTACACAGACTCACTCACTCTCACATACGTACATACTCTCTCTCTCTCTCACTCTCTCTCTCTCTCACACACACACACACACACACACCAACGCACCCCCACCTTCTCCAACACACACACACACATACTCAGACAGAAGAGAAAAGAGAGGAGACATTGCAAGGCGGCACACAAGGGCCAGCGACCGCTAAAAGGATTAAGGAACTTGAGAAGCTGTCACCTTATTTCAGTCCACGACACTCTTAACATTCCGGAAACAATTTTCCTCCTTTGAACGGGTGGGAAAGTGATAGGGATGAGAGGGAAGGATGTTACTCGGTCTCAAGGGATGAGAAGAGAAAGATCTTGCGCCCACTTCGTCGTTTTTGTGATCGATGCGGTTCCACTCACCATAGTTGTTACTCGAGAAAGGAAAGCCTCTGCAGAAGCTGTCTTGTCCAGAAATTCAGAAATGGCTAGTGGCTTCTGATTTTACGCCAGAAGTATAGAGCAAGCCCCCGTAACAACCGCATTAAATTCTTTTGGTTTACCACAAACATGATACAAGAGAATGGGAATTCTATCGATCTAATGTAATCCGAGCATCTTATTTATAGAATGAAGTAAAGGAGCTATACACAGAATGAAACCTGATCATGATTTATTAAAGTGCAAATCGGAAATGCTAAGCATACATTTGAGATCGTACAATTCACAACATATAGAAATGACACGATTTTCGTTTAAATAACGTGATAGCAAATAAAATAATTATATCGAGCTTGATCTCTATATCAGGGATTAAACCATGGCTCTTGTTTTGAAACACACATGTGACAAGCAAACTAGATCGTAATACGTTAGTTTGTGGTCGTTATAATCATTTTTGTTCGCTTTGCTCTTGATATAAAATGTCCTGGTATAATATTATTGAAGGAATCGTTTACAAAATGTGGACATGTGTTAAGGAAATTGAAGTGTGATTATGAAAGACATTTTCTTTGTTATAAGCGTACAGAAATAAAGTTATATAATACACACTGTCACCTATTAATAACAATGGTAAATTAGCATCATATTTTTTTTTTCCTTTTAATAAAATTTATTAACCCAGGTTTTCCGTACTGGAAATATCGATTTGTGTAATGTTTTCACTACCTTAAATGAAAGGTTATTTTGTTATAATTTTAGAGAACTCCATAGCAACTTGTGAAAGAAACTTAACGAAAAGAGAAATACATTTTGTCATCGACTGCAATCCCTTAATAGCATGTTAAGTAACGATATTGAACTCTTTAATCTTTCATTAATAAGTTTAAACAGGTGTTGAACTTTTATATAGATACAATAATTGACATCTTGAATACTCTAATATGCTTACATTTGTTTCCTTTATATCTCACCTTCAATATAAATACTGTATAGTATAAACTTCTATACTTCTGTTTGGAGAATATAAATTGTACTCACATATAAGGTTACACTGTTACCGGGCTTCGCTGAGATGCGTATACCAAACAAAACATACAAAAACTATTAATTTTAAGTGTTTTTTTTCTAATATATTGATAAGTTTAAAGAAAATCGTTTCATGTGTACTAGCGAGAAATGTTTATCCACAAGCTTTCCGTGCTGAATGCATTTGGATTGCTATGAGTTAGCACCGAGTCAAATGTCTCTAAATTATGTGACACGTGGGTTAGGATGTAAATTTTAAATTAGACTTGCTGGATTCATCGAGAGAAAAACAACTTTTAAAATATTAAACCAATAAAAGTTAGATTACTTGAATACGGATCTACCTATTTGGATTGTGAAATTACTAATTCAGACAACTAATTTGCTAATGTTGCAGTTTCTTTCGTTGGATTCATTTATAACAAGCAGTGTTAGTAATATGCAAAGACTGATAATTTTAATATACAATACAGGGACACTGCATACTTATGTTCTTGTGTTGCTTTCACAGTCATGAGATTCCATTCTGTTTTGTATTTCGTGTATAATATTAAGCACCCAATGACTTAAGAGCTGACCATCCATTACCTTTCCCACATTTCTAGAATTTCATATATTTGATGAAATATACTTTGTTTCCTTTACTTATACTTAGAAACTAACTAATAAGCTCACATCCATGAAGCTTACTGTAATATAATATATACTTCTATTTTTCATTATTTTTTGTGTTCATAAGATACGCTATACAGACATATAATTCACAATTCATTCAAGTGAGACTACTTATTGCATTTAGTATATAAGTTCTAGATTTACCATATGTATTTGTCTGTTGACTTTCTTGCTTATCAACTGATTAAATATCTTCCAGTAATAAATAATAAATAAATCATTGCCATATTCGATCGACTACTGGATGAGGCCTCTTCCCAGAGGAGGGAGGAAATTGGTCTACTGCGGCCACGCTGACCAGACGGGTTGGGAGAGGAGAGCCTAAGCTCTCATTGGGATCGCCACAATATTTTACTCATAGCAGTTCCCCAGTTGCATCATGATGCTGAGTGTACACCGTTCCAGACCCACACGCCTTGAAAAAATTCTTGGCAGGACCGGGAATTGAACACAGGACCCCTCAATCTGTAGTCAGCAACATTAACCACTGCGGGGCTGTTTCTTCCAGTAATATTTCCAAGCTTTATAACCATTGGCATATATCTTATATTTTATATTTATCTTACTTGTATCAGAGCATTCCAAACATTAAGGGCATCTGTGTGCGTAAAACGAAAACTAGAAAGCTATTGAACATTTCTCCAGTTGTTTCCCTTTAACTATTAATCTTTTCAGTTTTTGAGTCATACTTTGATCAGACTGGACCCTAAAACTTCGAAAACAAAACAAAACTGATATTACAATTGTCAGAAGATTACATGGTTGTTATATTCAACAATTGTGGAGCTTTGAAACAACAGTGGTATCAGAAAATTTTCTGTGTTTGGTTACGGAATTAGTAGACACTTCTCGAACGAGGTTTGAAATCAAGTCCTGTATTCCAATATTCGTAGAGGCTACCGCTACAAAGAATGCTGATAAAACACTATTATATTGACCAGTAACATTACATGGAGACCTGTGTAGACACACTCTGCCTTTTATTCGGGTATTAGCCTAGTACGGATTCGCTCGTTTGACATTTTCTGTAAAATCAATGGCAGCCATTTTCTGCAACAAGCGTATCATTCAAAAAAATGTTTCAAGATTTACAATTAATTATTTAGAATTAATAAAGTATCAATTGGCGTGCTCAGAAGCAAAGGGAAGCAGGTTCATCAGAGTTCTTTTTGAGAACAGGATCTCAAAGTTTGAATGATAATAAATTTCATATATATATATATATCATATTCAGCCTTTTTCTATCCACTGCTGGATGAAGGCCAAGTTTGCTTTTGAAAATAAAGTATAGTCTTCCAAAAGAACTCCACGCCATTTTACATCATCTATTTATTTCATCAGTCAACTTTGCATTCGATGTTTTAAGCTGGCCTAGGTAAACATATTCATCAACTATGCCTATTGGCTCTCCGTTAATCTTCACTTCCTTCTTTGTAGCATGTTGGTTGTACATTACTTTTGTTTTACTTAAGTTCATTTTAGGGCCTATTTTCGAACTCTAGTTACTCAGTTCTTTCATTCTGGTTTGTAGTTCTTCTGCACTTGAAGCAAACAGGACTATATCATCAGCGAACCGTAGGTGATGAAGATATTCACCATTAATTTTAATTCCAACTTCATCCCAGTTTAAATTCTGGAACACTCTCTCCAGGACCGCACAAAACAGTTTTGGAGAAATTGAATCTCCTTGCCTTACCCCTTTTCCAACTTTAAATTTTTCACCGTCTTGATGCAGTCTAATGACAGAAGTGGCAGTCGAGTACATGGTTCGCAGTAACTTGATGTATGCACTTTCGATGCCTTGATGTTCAAGTGATTTAAGTACTGCTGACAAAGAGACCGAATCGGAAGCTTTTTCAAAATCTATGAATCCCAAACATAGTGGAAGTTCATATTCATTAGTCCTTTCCATAACTTCATTCAATGTTTGTATGTGGTCCATTGTGCTAAATCCACGACGAAATCCGGCTTGTTCCCTTACCTGGTTAAAATCTAAGTCTCGTTCAATACGATTCAAAATAACTTTGGTGAACATTTTGTATAGAACTGACTGTAAACTAATTGGTATGTAGTTTTCGACGCGTTCTTTGTCCCCTTTCTTGTACAACAAAATAATAACGGCATTGTTCCAACTTGAGGGTATTTCTCTCTTCCTCAGGCACATCGAGAATAATTTCGCAAGTTCCTCTTTCATTTTTTCACCTCCCCATTTAAACATCTTTGCTATGAGTCCATCTTCTCCTGGCGATTTTCCGTTCTTCATCCCTCGAAGTACTTTATCCACTTCTTCTTTCATTGCGTCTGGGACGTCTACATAATTTTCTTCTGAGTCTTCATTTCCTAGCTCTTCCTCGGAGTAGTACAATTCTCTGTAGAAATTTTCAAATATATTTATAATTTCTTCCTTATTTCGTGTTACGGTCCCGTCTGGTCTCTTAACTGCAATTATTTGCTTTTTCCCTATTATGAGCTGCTGTTTGGCTTTCTTCAAACTCTTGTTTTCCTCGATTGTATTTCTAACAAGATTTTCGTTATATCTTCGTATATCCTCTCTTATTTTCTTTCTTACTGTTTTATTTAGTTCTATGTACTCAAGCCTCTTTATGCAATTTTCCTCTTCTTTCATTTCCCTTCTTTTCTTCATTAAGAGTTTAGTTTCTTCTGAGATTTTGCTCTCTTTTTTCTTTCTGGTACCTGCTACTTCCTTGGCTGTTTTTCTTATATAATATTAATAAATCACAGCCATATTCAATCCACTAGGATATATATATATATATATATATAAAGGCGACCCCATGCAAATAAGGTATGTAGTGGACCGTGGTCTGTGTTAGTCAAGTAATATTAAAATCTTGTAGCTCACTTTTCTAATGCGAGTGGTTGAATCTATTATGATGATGCTGTTGAATGTTCTGCTCGAAAGAAGGACCTGTCCAGAAGGACCCAGGGCAAGGTGAACCGATGTAGGATTGCTATTGACTTACATCGGATGAACATGACATATTAATTACCGGGCATACTGTTTAACGTGTACTCTGAATCATTTGTGTTCCCCGGGAATCGAACCTGATATCCTTCGATTACAAGGCAGCGAGCGTTACCTCTCACCTACAGTGCGACACGTTGAAACTATATAGATTCGGAATGTCAATGTTTTTATTCTCATCATCTTAAAAAAGAATATGTTCCTAAAAGTAATTCATTAGTGTATAGCAGTTTATCGGGTAATATTTACCCTATAAACCTACAATAATTGTAATCCATAAAGTATTCTCAGAAGTGTTTTCTTGGTTTTATCTACTTACGTTTATTGGTTTAGAGAATATTTTATCCAAACTAACCACTGACACATCTTTCATTTAGCGACAAGCTATCAGATATTAGAACCAGGTTTCATTGTGCATAATATTGGTTTGATGAGAATGAAATGACCACTTTAATGCCTGGTGGGAAACATCTCAGCAACACAACACAAGGATAAACTGAGCTGACACGTCCAACCTCACAAACTCTGTACATGTCGAGCAAACAGGCTGGGATATCCAGACAGTCAAGAGGAAGTGGATTGTTGAACAGGGTCCTATGATCACCATGGAGAACACACAATTACGAATGATTATTCTTTATGAATTCAAAGTGGGGCATTCTGCACAGAAAGTCTCAAGAAACATTAACAGTGCATTTGAGACAGGAATAGCGAATAAACGCACCTTCCGCCATTGGCTTGTCAAATTTCGTTTCGGTGACACAACATTGCAAAATGAGTCTCGTGGGCTCCGACCAACATCATGTTCGGATAAGCTGCTCAGGAACACCGTGCAAGAGTACCCTCGGGAAATTGTTCGTGCCATTACAGACGAGTCAGACATACACCGTACCGCTGTTAGTCGGCGGCTCCGTGCGATCGGTAAGGTGAAAAAGTTGGACTAATGCAATTGAGTTGTCTGACTGTAAAGAATAAGCGGGGATGTTTCCTGAATCGAATTGTCACTTCAGAGGAAAAATGGATCTGCTGTGACAACCGTAAATGGCCAGGACAATGGTTGGATCGTGATCAACGTCCAGGAGTGTCCTAAATAACCTCTCCACACACGGAAGGTGCTGTTGCTGGTATGGTGGTCTATGCTGCGAGTGGTCCATCATGTCTTTCTCAGACACGGTGAAACCATCACTGCAGATTGTTACAGTGCTAAACTCCATTAAATGCACCGCAAACTTGTCCTGAAACATCCAGCAATGGTCCAGCATCCAGCAACATCCAGAAATGTTGTCCTCATATTCCATGACAATGCCCGTCCACATGTTGCTCAAAGAACGGTGAAAGGTTTCCATTATGTGCAGTTTGAAACCCATCCTCACCCGTTGTATTCTCCCGATCTCTCTCTCACTGACTACCACCTCTTCTGGTATGTCAATCACTTCTTGAAAGGTAAGACCTTCCCTGATGATCGAGCTGTGGGACATGCATTTGAGGATTTCTTCTCATCGCAGACTTCAAACTTCTTTCGCCAGGAAATCCAATCGTTGGTTGAGCGATGCCAACAGTGTGTGGCAGACGCCGACTACTTTGATTACCCAGGTAATGTAGTTTTCATTTGTTTGTCATTTGGACATGATTCACCTGGGGCGGACATTTGATTCCGCCCAACCCAACCGCATAACCCAACATTTTATTATTTTAAGCATTGAAATTTCAAAAATATTTACAAGTTAACGTGCACTATATATATATATATTACACAGTACGGCAACATATTCAGATTCATTTGTAACTTCAAGATCCATGGCATTAGAGATTTCGCAGTAACCAAAACTAATTTGAATGCTTTTGATTGGGAAAGGAAAAGGAGCACAGCACTTACGACTGCTTTAAACTATTTTGTTTTAATATTTGGTTCAGCAGCCATTTGGATTTGCTAATTGTCAGCACTAAATTGGCATTTCACTTCTATACTTGTGCGCCTGTGAACATTGCAGCTGAGGTATAAATATAGATGTGCTTAAGTCGATTTTTTTTAAAACAGCGCCCAATGCATCCCTTTCATCTAATACCCGTTAGCAATAAGAAATGTTTTCCCTATAAAGTTAAGATACCCGCAAAACTTTGAGGCGCTCTTTAAACTTTGCTTGCACCTTGGGCTTACGTGCCTCCTCACCACAGTTTAAAAATAAATTATACCGTTTCCAGTAGGGCCTATTACTGGCTCTCCAATTTGAGACTATTCGCTTGTTGACTCAAATGGTAATATACTTGAGTGCATATAGGACATAAATGCTGAAAATAAACTTTTCAAATGCGAGTCGCTTATTTTCGTGTGTCTCAGAAAAAAATTAAAAAAGATTGAGAATCCGATATGACGGTTCCTTCACCCCTGCTTCGAGCGCCAGTAACCGTTACAGGACTTTCCCGAACGGTAATAGCCTCAAAACTACTGCAAAAGGTTGGTGGCAGGAGATCCAATTCAAGAAATCCGGAAACGTGGTCTGACAGCTCCCTCTGGCGGCGAGAAGACCCTTAGCAATTTCCCGTTGACAAGAACAGGTAACGACTATCAAATGCCAGAAGCACCGGTAATAGCTTGGGTGATGATCCTGGGCTACTGAAGTCTTCCGTTGGAAGCAAAGGGCCTTTTCTTTGGTCCTACCACGATCTTCAGTCGGTGACTCAAGGCATTCACTAGGCGTCTAGTTGGCTACTGCAACGTACGTCGTTTTCCTCAGAGAAGAAATGAGTTCTCTTGTTGACTTCAAAGAACAAGATATTCCCGCACCAACGGACATTCTATCGCCAAGAGTAGACTGCTCCCTAGATTTACCAAAGAGATCTGTATTGTTCTCTCGAGCTAACCAAGAGGCGAAATACCAAGGATAGCCTCTCGAATCCATCAAGAGTGCGTTACTCTCTCGAATTAAACACGAGAATATAACCCTGTCGCATTCAATAAGAGATCTCCACTCCCGAATTTTGCCAAGAGGATATTATCATCTACTATCATCCATCGGAGAATTGGGGCATCTATTAAAATAAACCAACAATTTAGTTGCTGGTGCACGTATATTTGTGCTTGTACGTTGTTCGTTGATCTACAGAGCAGAAGCTACTTCGCCAGGTTATGCTGACTAGTGCAATAAACTGAAGCAAATACTGTCTTTTTGCCTACAATAATATATATAAATAAATCACAGCCATATTCAATCCACTAGTAGACGAGGCCTCTCCCCGAAGGGAGAAGTTGGTCTACTGCTCCCACGCTGACTAGACGGGTTGGGAGAGGAGAGCCGAAGCTCTCACTGTGATCGCCACTGTCTTTTATTCACAGCAGCTCCCCAATTGTCCTCACGATGTTGGGTCAACACCGGAATTTTTGAGCCCCCACCGTGAATCGAACGCGGGACCACTAGCCCTGAAGTCGAGCGCGCTACTGACTAGACTACGCAGGAACTCAATAATATATATATCATAAATAATTTATTAATAAAGAATATTCGGTAGCTGTCAAGTCTTTATGACACTTCAGTTTCACTTAAAAAACCATTTATAAATTAAGATGATGAAGAACTCGATTTATGAAGGTTCACAATGTCGCGCGCCATCTACTAGGCACGTCGGTGACACCTGTCACTGACCCGCACTGAGGCGTGACCCGGTGGCCCTGACACCGAGTGTAATAATTCCTGTTTCAAAGAAGGTACTGTAGAAAGTAATATAAAGAAAGAGCGTGTCGTTACCAGATGAGAAACGACCCTGGTGAATCAAAATATCGTATTTCAAATATGAAATCCTTTTCTCTCAATCTGTTTTCATTGAGACACTAACCTGCAAACTGACTGACGAAACAAACTATTTGTTTCTTTTAAGTTTAGGAGCGCTAAATGAATAAAAGAACAAATGGAAACAAACCACATGGAAATTTCTCACGTGTACATTATTCAATTTAGTTAAGATTACAGAATTTACGGATTAAACGTGAAACATAACAATTTTGGAATAAAATAATTAATGAAACTAGGGAACAAAACAATTTTTGTGAAGTAGAAATTCTGGAACAGAATGAACTTTAAATTTATTCCTTTTCAAGTATATATTTTATTTATTCCTTCTCCTCCTTCTTCTTCTTCTTTTCTGCCTTACTTTCAAGAGATAGTTTATTGAGTTCGAAGTTTGATTTTAACATCCTGCGTTTGAATCTGAGCGGCATCATACAAGATTGATAAACTGTTAATTTCGCAATCCGTTTCGGGTATCTGTCATAAATATAAGCTGAATTCACTTGGTAAATTTCTGTAATGAATTGATCAAATATAGTAAAGTCATACTTGTGACATCATTACTTCTTTCATGTTCTCTATATTAAATTTTAAGGAATTATAAAGCGGAAAGAGCTTCATAAGGTTCTCTGTTATGAAGAAACCAGCACTGGTTTATGATTCATGAAGACATTTATAGGTCCAACCTCATGCGTAGTCAAGGGATGGATGCTTGAGACAGGCCAAAACCACATCCTCAGCCTCAAGAAGAGTGAGAGAAGGAACAGTGATTAAATTTAGCTCTGTAAACTTTTAGAAACGTGTGCTATTTAATCCAATGCTGTGTGGTTAATTTTGTGGTGTTTGATTAATGGTATACTTCAATTCGGCTCCTTTGCCATGGTTCTTGATCGGACTCAGCTATCTATAAGCTTACGAGGGAAAATCCCGGATATATCGTGGTATCAAATTCGTAAATGATGTAACTAAATGAGTCTTCCTTAATAACATTAACCAGCGTACACAGTTATAGTTTTCCTAAAGTCGATTACTTAAAGTGAGATATAATCTTGCTACCAATCAAAGGAAATTTATAAAGCCTTGAATTTCATATTCTGGAAGTCAAATAAAACATTGGCCATTGGCAAATTAAAATACAAAAGGGATACAAACCAAAGTTTCAACTTCATAACGAGATTAATTTATCTAAATTTAATTTCTTTTCTTTTAACAATAAGAATTATGATCATGCTGTATGGGCGAGTAAAATGTAATTTATTGTAGACAATGGCAACATTAATTTTACAGTTACAATGTTCTCGTAATTACGAAAGAGAGAGAGAGAGATGGATATTTAGCAAAATTAAATGGCATGATCCGTTCCTCAAGCCTGAAAAGGAAGGTAATATTGTTCTTCAAAAAAAATAGGCGACAGCAAATTTCACTTCAAGAAAATGAACAAAACTTTTCTGTACAATGATCATCAGAAAAAAGAAATGAAGCTGCCGATTTATCCATAACTTATTTTCACAAAATATTTACAGAAGTTCCACGGGTTAACTCGAACACTTGCCTGCCGACCTGATAGCCACGCAGGCTAGGGCGCAGCGTTTGAAAAGTACGCATAACTGGCGCCCCACGGCCATCAATCATTAGATTTGGCCACCTGAATTCACCACTGGTGGCAAATTTTGGCCACGAGTTCTAGATCGGAAAGAAAAGAAAACCGCACGTCACTGGTGGCAAATTTTGGCCACGAGTTCTGGACCGGAAAGAAAGGAAAACCGCACGTTCTGGTTTAGAAGTCATAAATGGAAAACAGGAAAAGTATAGAAGGAGGACTGTTTATTATTATTATTTGCATGCTAATTCACCCTAGTTTTTGGCTAATTTCGATATGATGGTTTGTTATTATGTAACATCCATGTAATTTAGGTTTAACGTCAATAAAACATAATATGGTATATGAGGCCATCAGTAATTACAAATGGTCACCTCATTGGTCACATAATTTAGTGAACATTTTAAATACTGCTAGGGCGCTAACCCGGTGACTCGAAGGTCCCGGATTCGAATCCCAACCAGGACATGGATTTTTGTGATTGTAGATTTTAATTAGGACGTGACGAATAATGGTGACGGGCCGAAGTCAGAAGTTACTGGAATGGCCCATTAAAAATTAAGTTTACCAAATCGAACACCTACCTATAGTGTCTTCCTACTTTATGTGATACTGAAACGTCAGCTACTGGTCACAGACGTGAATCATGCGAATGAACGCTGGATCATGTAACACTCGGGACGGTTACATAGTTACTGAATACAGTGCGTCAAATAAATATTACAATATGAAACATGCTAATGTTTAAAAGAGAGCAAATAGTAATATGCAACTAGCCGGTACGTAGGTGAAAAGATTGTGCTTTATTTCGGGGGTAGGCCAGAACCCCCATCTTCCAGAAACCCCAATAGTGAAAACGGTCAGAATCCCCACAAAACCCCAAAGACCCAAATGGTCAGGACCCCCAACGATCAGAAACCCCAAAACTAAAAACGGTCAGAACCCCCACACAAACGGTCAGAACCCCCACACAATTGTCAGAACGCCCACCACATGGTCAGAACTCCCACATACATGGTCATAAACCCCACACAATGGTCAGAAACCCCACACAATGGTCAGAAACCCCACACAAACGGTCAGAACCCCCAAAAGCGAAAACTGTCAGAACCCCCACACAAATGGTCAGAACACCCACACAAACGGTCAGAATCCTCACGCGCATAAACAGTCAAAACTTCCATACAAAGGGTCAGAAAAAACAAACTTGAAGACGATCAGAAACCCCATACGAGCAGTCAGATCCCGCACACAAACGGTCAGAAACCCCACACAAGCGGTCAGAATCCCCAAATGCGAAAACGGTCAGAACCCCCACACAAATGGTCAGAACGCCCACCACACGGTCAGAAACCCCACACACACATGGTCAGAAAACCCACACAATCTGTTTTATGATTAATGTAAAGCGCGAAGCCCGATCCTTCCTTACACACTTGCTATTAAATATTAATGAGTTGTACGATCTCTCTTTGGGTAGTTTTACACTCCTATCATTCCTCTCTTTTTTCTTCCGTGCTTATCTCCCTTTTCTTTTCCTTCCTGTGAGTTTTTAGATTTCTCTTTTCTTTTCCTTCCTGTGAGTTTTAGACAGTCCTTATTAAGTGATATTTCCTCTCTATATATATCAGTCATCCGGCTGTACCGGGTTCCGAAAAGGTTGTTTATTTTCCATTTTCAATTGTATGCGGTACTCTCTCAGCTATAAGAGCCCTGTAGTCGTGTGGGTCATAAATGAGATTGGGCTCTTTTTTCCATATTGTTTGAAAATGTTTCTATCTATTATTGTTGATAATGTTATCGGTTAATTTGTCATTAATAGGGCTCATTCCGTTCCCAGTCTTCGGTTCTATTATTTCCCAATATAATTTTCCCCTTCAGAGGGTCTCCGAAACTGGGTAGTATTGGGAATTTTCTGGGTTCGTTCTGTTTCTTTGGTTATTATTATTATTAATAATTATATTAGGTTCCTATTCCCGTATGGTTGCTTTTGCATTGTTATTTTGGCCTCTGGTCATGTAGACCTGTATATCGTTCAGGCAGAGGTTGTGTTGTCATTATTTTTATTTTTTGTAATAACTTAGTTATATTAATTATTTTTGTAATGTTCGTAAAAGCGTTTTGTTCTTTCTGTTTTGATACTTTGATTACGGTCAGTCGTTCAATATTGCTGTGATTGCCGTTAGTTTGTGTAAGGCAGTCTTGGTGGTCATGACGTTTGTTTTATTATTATTATTATTCTGTAATATCACTGGTGGTGACAGTGTTGGTGTTTTTCTTTTAAAAGGGTCCTGTAAATTATTTTTTTGTGATTAGTATGAAGGTGTGCTGCCATGTGTTACTGACAGTTTTTTTCGGTACCGGCCCGGTGTTATTTTTTCGGTCTGTCTTAGATTTTTGTTTATTTGTTTTGTTTGTAGGTTCAGTCCTGAGTAGACTCAGTTATATATTGGAATAATGACATTCAATGCTTTCCAATTATATGTGTGTGGTTCATTTTTGGGGAGAGGGGGGGTTAGTTCTAATTCTTTGGGTCTCTGTTTTTCTGGGTTCTCACTTGTGAGAGGATTGCCTTAGTCAGCATTCGTCTCAGAGCTCTAAGCTATCATTGGTGTTTCCTGTGGCATTCCGCTCAGAGGGTTCTGACTGTTTTCGCATTTGTGGATTCTGACCGTTTGTGTGGGCGTTCTGACCGTTTTTAGTTCAGGGGTTTCCGTCTGTTGGAGATTCTGACAATTTGGGTGTTTTGGGGTTTTGGCGGTTTTGTGGGGATTCTGGCCGTTTGTGTGGGGGTTCTGACCGTTTTTACTTTTGGTGTTTCTGACCGTTGGGGGTTATGACCTAGACCCTTTGTTTCGTATATCGAAGTTTGTTGTATCAGTGATCATAACGCCCTATGTGAAGGAAACAAGAACTTATCAAACATGGAATATGTTCGAAGAAAGATAAGAGGGTATATTAAGACCCGTAATCATAAGTCATCTGCCACCATAATAACAGAATACCTAAATTCGTACTTTGGTTCTGCACTGTCAGTGAAATTGAACGTAAGGATTGCATTATATGAACATTCATAACAGGTTGATCATATCTAAAATTTTGGTAACAACTAAAACTGTCTCTCGACGTGTATAGTGGTGCAGATACGATTCAAATGACCGCAGGGACATTTAAACGGCCATTTCCTATGTTGATTCCACCTAAAAATATTTCCGATGTCGCGAAGCTTTAATATGGGTAAATGTGCCTGCGCAATGCGTAAATGATTTGTTGGGTCTTTGAAATCATATTTTGAACAGAATATCGTAATACAAGACAGGAATTGGGATCTGCTACGGTTTTAAATAGACAACTTTGTAGTTCTGCAAATGTTAATCCTCACCTGAAACGTTACACAAGTCAATAATATACCAGAAAGAGACACTGGCAGTGAGTTATAAAATTGCTGCTTCATATTGACAATAGTCAAACAAAGTCTTTCCCGACGATTTTTCTTGAAATTTCAATTGTTTAAAATTTTAACAACTGAAACGTTATTAAAGAATAAATATTCATATGAATTTAGATATAAAACAAAATTAATTTTTGCATTAGACGTTCCATTATTGCTTTCGGATGTTTCAACGTCTTTCTATAATTTTCTCACAATATCTACTGTAAAAGGTGTTTATGCTTACCTATAGCATTGAACCCATTACAGACGCGCGCAACCCAGTTTAATTGACAAATAAAGTCAATTAAGTGGTCAAATAAAGTCAGTCAATCAAATCCAGTATTTAACTATTTAACGCATGTGGTTTATTCGTGTCCCTCTTCAATTATTGTCGTGTATTTCCTTGCGTTTTTCAAAATTGATCAGAGTTTATTTTTATAAAGTTAACGAATGTAATATATTTGACATTTTGCATAACAATATATTCAATATAAATCAACATGCACGGCAGTGCATGCAACCAAGTTCTGCGTCACTAAACGTCAGCACTGCCAGAAGCATGTTATACTGGAACAGGAGTTTTTGAAAAAAAAAGGATGTAAGAAAAAAAAGGATGTTAAAAGTGCTCCTCGCTCCAACCCCTCCCCCCAATTTTTTACATTTTCAAAATATTAAAAAAAACTAAGAGCACTATAAAAATGTAAGCGTATAGTGCACTAGAGCTTACAAATTACTATGAAATACAATGGACAGCGATCTCGAGATCTTCTCCATTGATGAGTGATATGATTTCAAAGATTATGAGGTCATTATTTCATTGAAGTCTCAGCACCCATCAATCGACAAGATTTCGAGATCGCTGTCCATTGCATTTCATAGCAATTTGTAAGTTCTAGTGCGCTATGCGCTTACATTTTTAATAAAACTATTAGTTTTTTTTAAAATATTTTGAAAAAATGTTTAAAATGGGACGTAGGAGTGAGGAGTCCTTTTATAGGCCCTAGATAGAAATATGAGCTTTCGAAGTTGAGGAGATATGGCAAATAGTGCAGGTGTGCAAAATTTGATATTCGCAGCTTGAAACATATTCAAGTTGTGAACTCCTGAAATCTGCGTAATTTAGGCTCACTGATTCATTTACTCAGTCCCTGACTCATTATATTGTTTAGGACGTTCACAATAAATTAGAAGCATGAAATTTGGCATGAAGGTAGAGGATAGTAAGTAGGTAAAGGGAAAATTCCGACATTTTGAAAAAGTTGCCATCTTGGACTCAAAATGGACACCAAATATAAAATTTCAAAGAATACACAGCCTACCCGGCTGGAGCTAGATAACCGAAATTTGGTATGACGGTACATCATTACTACCAAGTTACCAAAATATTAAAGAATGTCTCCTAACACGCCATCCTGGGTTCAAAATGGCAGACCCCAAAATCCATTTTCCAATCCGTTTGACCTAGAGATACGAAATTTGGTATAAAAATGTATTATCAAGACTAGTTTAGAAAAATATTACAGTTTGAAAAAGTCACCATCTTGGATTCAAAATGACCACCCAAGAACCAATTTTCCAAACCACTGGAGCTAGAGAAATGAAATTTGCTATGAAGGTGTACCATCACGAGTAGGTTACAATTGCGGCGAACGTCCCCTGTGGAGGCGCAACCCCCAGGAGGTATGGAGGGAGAACTCAATCATGGTGACGTTAAGATAAAGGGGGCGCACGCCCAAATCTCCCCAAGTTGATTCCTAAATCTCTCAAACTCTCCAAGCGCCCCTAGAGAAGCAAAGTTAGTATATATATGGTATACACGTACCAAAAGGTTGTATGGTATACTCCGAGCAAAAACACCATAGGTGCAAAAGGTTCAGCCAAGTTCGTCAGCTCTAAAAAGTGGTGACATGGTAGATGGATGAGCCAATTCCCTTGGCGACAGCATGTAAGAGAAACACTGGAAGTTGGCGTGAGGTGGCAAGGTTGATGATGTTCGAGTGTTAGGGTTGGTAGTGGTGGGCTTGGTGGATTTTAGACCCGCCTCCAGCCTTATGGCTTGAAGATCATCAACCTTGCAACCTCGCGCCAATTTCCAGTGTTTCTCTTACATGCTGTCGCAAAGGAACTTGGCTTATCCTTCCTCCATTTCTCCACTTTTTAGGGCTGATGAACGTGTCTGAACTTTTTGCATCTGTGATTATTATTACTATTACTGCAGATGTGATATAATCGTACCAATAGTGGTAACGTAGAGGTATGCCGAATCAATCTTTTACTTTCTAGGCTTGTGTTTATACTGACAATAACCTGACTAAAACAATGATATCCAAATAATACATCAGGAATAAGTTTTATTTATATTCAGTATCAACGTGCAGTTACTGGAACAGCACCGATACTCAGCATTTCTCATTATTCTTATGATATGGATCAAAGCTAGTTGTAATGGTTTTTATCCAGCAATATCTTCAGTTCTGAATATTTGTACTCAACAAATGGAATAATGTTGACACAACTAGCTAAATACCAAATTAATTCAAGAATATTAATCAACAAGATATAACACAAATCTTACATTATTTATGAAGTAAATAATAATAGTTGTTAGTTGTTTCCATTCAAATTCTTGTCATAATCGTAGGATCTATATTGTTTATACATTTAATTGTACTTCATAGATTACAAATACATCAACTGATCTCTTAAAATCTTTCCCTTGGAAGTACTGACATTGTTCAACCTTAAGATAAAATATTGAAATTGTTTGGTTTAAATCAAAGTCTTTCTTTTCTTTCTTTTCGTTGTAACTGTGTAAAACATAAATTAGTTTTAGTTTTACCTGAAACCTTGAATGAACTATCATTCAATACTAGTGTTTTCGCTCGTTTTGAATTAGAACTATTTATACTTCGCTAAAAAAATACTTTCAAAACCTGAAAGACCATAACATTTATTTTAAAAGATTTATTTTGAAATATGGGTTTGGATAAGAAATAGTCTCTTCTTAATTGTTTCGTAGAACGAACTTAGAAGGTAATATCCCCGTTAATTCCAAAAGCATTCCAAGGATACACACAAGGAAAATTTTCGGCAAGTAACTTCATTCCCCGAATCTAAAGGCACATTCACTGGAACCATAGTAAGTGTTACTGCGTATTTTGCTCTAAGTAGTTAATTTCAACTAAACAGCACCAAGCGAGTTTTGAGGGACACAGCGACGTAGCTCAAATGATGAATGACTCCAAGAAATGACAAAGCATGTTCTTTATTTTGGCCTTCATTTGATATATCTAGTTTATATGCCTGGATAAGGTTCTTGTAATCCGTACTCAATATATATTCTTTTTTATACGTTTTCCACAACTTTGTTTTATATTTTCCCTACCTTATCTCTCCAATTCCAATTATGTGGGCTGCGCTGTATAGTTTGGGAACCACTATCGTACAATGTAATTTAATCGATAGTTGGAAGAAAGAAAGAAACGCCAAAGATGAAAAAGTTCTGTTTCTTGCGTGAAGCTTTTCTTATCGAATAGACACACAGCGCCAGTTCAAGTAGATGTTCTCCTATTACTTTTACATCTATTATGATTTTTAACCACTTTATTCGATTTCTAATACATTGTGCGTTGGTGTTTATTATTATTATTCTAATAGCTCGTTTCTGCAGTAAACCTTACTACGAACAAAACTCAAAACTCAAGGTTAACATATTTCGTTCTTCAGTTTTGCATTCATGCTACGTGAATTAGATTCTTCTTTAGCTAAACTAAAGCGCTATTTTCGTAGCCTGATAAAATTCTGGCTAGACTTGAGAGTTTTTTTTTCATACCTTCCACAAAACCGTTTCTCTGTTGTTTTTGCTTCTCTTCTGAAACAACCCGTCGGATGGCGTGAGAGTGCTACGCGTGTTTTCCTAGGCATTAGTTGCCACACTAGCTCTTCTCTTTTCTGTCCTTTTTTCATTTCCGCAGAGAACCACAAATGCCCCTCTACTCAAAATGCAGAGTTGAAAAACTCCGGGAATAGAGTAAAGCTTATAAGAGAAAGGCAGGCTAGAGAGGAGGAGGGGAAGAAAGAGGCATGAGTATGTTGCCGACGTTCCGCGACTCCAGAGTACCTTCGATAAATGACTCGAAGAGAGGAAAGCCAATAGCAAATCGATAAACTTGGTTTTGCTTGAGATGCGTTAGAGAATGCCTGGCAGTTGCCTACTGCAGTCCACCGTTTATAGGCAAGGAAAATTAATTTTACACACAAACGAAAAGTTTGTTTGGTATCATGGTTTCAAGAGAAGTTATCACCAGCATTCTCACACCCGCAAAGTTGCCAACTCTATTTTTCTAGATAACTTTTTATATGTAGACTCTGTTAATTACAAAAGCAAGCATAATTTGTATCGTGTTATTAAAATTTCTTTCTTCTACTTTAACTTCCACGTAGAGAAATGGGGCATTGCATAGGAGAAATTGAGAATATAGTTAACTCAACATTCAAATTACACGTGTTCTCATTTTAATTAATAGGTTCAACGATCTCTGTCGCAAAATCCGCAGCAACCTAATTCTTTGCTCTTTAAAATAGATAAAAAAACATATGACACTTTATATGCTTTAAAAGCATTTTGGTCTTTAAGTATGAAATTTACTGTTGACGTCCAGCCACACACCAAGCTTCTTGTTTTAAATCATAGGGCGCGTCCAGAACATTCTAATCCCAACTATGGAGTACTGCATATCCTGTCATGAAAGTAATGTGCCTAGTTTCTCAAACCATTAGGAGACTGTATTTTAAATACTGGTGTGTGAACAAATTAGTACATAATCAACAAACTGAACACAAGAGCAATGACCGAATGCCTGCATGATAATTATTTAATTCCGAAGAACATTCATACTAACCTGACCAATATACTTGGGGAATATTCCCCCCTTTATGCCACTGTGAAGAAGTTAGCTGCTGAAGTCAGGAGGAAGAACCAGCATTGAAGAAGATCCACTACCCGGAAGGTTCATTCAAGCAATTACTAAGAATAATAGTGACAAGATCACCTAATAATGTTGTGAATGGTTGCCGATTGACACCCAGACAGATTGCTGAGAATATGGGATTTTCAAGAGCGAATCATCACCGAGCATCTGAGGATGAGAAGGGTTTCAGGAAAATGGGTATAAAGGCCTTTTACACTTGATTATTTGATGATCAGGTGCAACATGTCAAGAGATAATCTGCAGATGTTCTGGGAGAATACCGATTCCTCCCTATATCCTTTTATAACCGCAGAACGAAAGTAAGCTATTCACTGCCAGATCGAGTTGACGCAGAGCTCCAAGCAATGGAATCATCTCATCTCAGTCACTTAAGAAGATCAAACCTACTCCATTAGCATGCAAGTTAATAACCACGATATTTTAGATTAATGATTGAGAACATGATAGAATTAAATCCTATCATAAGAATTTACTTCATATTAATCGGCTCATACTTTATTCAACTGGTGCTACTGTATAATGCTATATTGTAGTGCACCAGTACCCAATTCTTCTCAAATCTGGAGAAGCATTTTTCAAAGCTAACTCAATCCAGTTCTCACGTAAATTATTGGTGGGTTGCCACAGTTTACATGATTCTTCGGACTATCGTATCCATTGGTCTGAAAACGTAGGCATACAGGCGACGATTCCTCTTGGCCGCATCCGGATGGGTCCTCACCAATTTCTGTTTTCTTCACCTCTTCAGTATTCTGGGTTTCCATCTGTTGCATACTTTCAACAGTCACTTAGTGAATCACTGTATCCCTACCCGTGTAAGGTCTATGCATCGGCAAACTCAGGGTCTCGCCATTTACAACTAATTGTATTAGGCCTTCTTTGAAGTCTATCTTAACGTTATAGATTCATAAAATCTCTACCCACGTGAACAGAATGATTAAGACCTTTAACAACGTAAAACTTGCCGTATAGGGTTTTCTCTGCAACGCTAATTGGTAACACGGTCACTTCCATGACATTCTTTTTACGAGTCCCCGTATAGTCCACTAATATGACATTGACGGCTTTGTCAAGCTTAGGATGCGACACTATCTTGGTGGCCTTCTTCCAGAAGTCCCAGGAGCATAAGGAGATAACGGTACCACTGTTGAAAAGGACATCAGAAACGACATCTAGCACAAGCACTTTCGGTCTGCTAGTCCCTAGGTTGTCTGAAGAATCCACTTCTGCGGACTAGTCATCGACGTCTTCTATTCCCTCCATGTCATACTCCCATTCGCCAAGGTTAATGTCGAAGAAATTAATTTTACATCGTTTAACTCCAGGGTTGTTATTCCTGGGTGAGCCATGTTACAGCACTTTGCAGTTTCGGCAAGATTGACGGTATTACAATGGTCTTCAACAGTCAACTGGGTCTTCGATTATATTCATAGTTTCATCCTACAACCCCGAGGTGGATTGCGTAATTAGTTGTTTTTTTTTAGTTCGACGGAGAAGTATCGGTGGAGTGGACTTTTCCAACTTGAACATCCTCCTTAGCTGTTTCCGGCTTTGCAGATCTTTGATCTGGTTTTCGATAGTTAAATCCTTCAGTTTCCTTATCTCTAGTATCTGTTTTCCTTCGATTTCTACTATTTATTTTGTTTCTCCATCTTCTTCTATAGCTAGAGGTTTCTTCTGTTGGCTCTGCTTCTTCTTTGTTGGAATCATCTGAATGTGATGTGTGTTTGTTGACTTCACTGATACTCCGTTTTCTGTTTGAAGGTAGATCATCGTGACTTCTTCCTCTGCTTCCTTCTTTGGGCAAGACTCTGCGGGCTTCGCATGTACCGAAGATAAGCTCTATTCTCCTTATAGTCTCTAGCATATCTGTCAGATTGAGATTTCGAAGGGAAACTAAGCCACGGGCATCAACGGAATGAGACCATTACAGATGGAGGTCTCACTAGCGTCAACATCTAAATCTCTTATGAGATTAAAGCCTGATGTTCTACACAAAATGTTCTACACTGTGATCACGCTTCGGATTAAATGGGATAGTTCTCAATCTTATAAGTTTTACTGGCTGACTGGTTATAGGCTAAGAATAGCTTTTTGAATATATCATAATTCACGAAACGTGTAGAGTCAGAATCAAACCAAGACAGTGCAGATTTCTGTAAAACGAATGGTAATATTGATATGTCCATGTATCTATGTGACCCTGTTACAATTGATTAAGCTTCTCGTTCAAGCTGCAATAAGAATGATCGAGCAGACAATTCTCCATCATCTCTGGAATATCTGGTGAATGACTTCATTTCTGATAGGTTAATCTTGCTGTTATCCCTTTGATGGATTGCATGATGGCTCAGGCTCCTATTCGAGTTTTCCTTTTCAACCGATTTTTTGTTCCTCCACTAGGACCATTGGGCACACCATGACTTAAGTATTCCAGGAAACTTCCTTTGTTAGGGCTGTTTCCTGAACGTACCCAGTCTTCTTAACGGCTTTTTCCTGAAAAGGTACTTTCACCACCTGAAGACGATGAATCTATGGAATTTCCTTCACACGAATTTTGGACGTTATACTGTACACTTGATTCACCATATTTATCCATTTTTCTTCCGGTATCACAGGGAGAACAATCAAACAATTCCTCCTAACACCACAATTCTTCAAGCATCTTCGTGACGAATGATGATAGCTTGATGACTCTCGTAGCGAAGGATCGGGTTAGCAATCATTAACTTCCGATGCTGGTATTCTTCTAGGAGAAATTCCATTCTTACAAGTCTGAGGAAGTCCTCAATGATGAGCTATTGGA
This sequence comes from Lepisma saccharinum, assembly GCA_022664845.1. Lineage (NCBI taxonomy): Eukaryota > Metazoa > Arthropoda > Insecta > Zygentoma > Lepismatidae > Lepisma > Lepisma saccharinum. The sequence goes on from JAGDQP010000365.1 coordinate 78,538, forward strand.
TTTCTAAGGCTAATTTACACCTGTATTTCTTCCATCTGTTTATCATGACTTTTTTATTTATCACATCAATTTGATCCTGTAAGGTACTTGACAATCTAATGACTTTATTTTCACATTGACGCTGTGCTTCCTTGCAGTGCTTTCTTGCTTAACAAAGTTTGCTTCAATCATAGCGGTAGCATTCCCAATTACTTCGTCTTTAAGTTTAACTGATTTAGTCTCAATCTTTTTGCATGTATCCTGCATTACTTTATGGACAAGAGTTTTCATTCTCTCCTTTATACACGACACGCTTTGCTTTAAACTGCTTAACGTTTGGTTGACTGCATCCTGGTTCCTTTTAACTTCCTTACATTGAGCGTATGCTTTATCGATTGTTCAAGAACTTGTTCGTTGTTCTTTATTATTTGCTTTATAGCTGCATTAAAAGCCGAAATCAGTTTAAAATACCATGGGCGAGTGCGGGAAATGCCAGGTGATTATTATTTTTATTTTATTTTTAAGTTTTGACCGGAGTAGGAAAACAAGGGCTGAAAATCGGGTGGTGCACGGATAAACCAGGTGTTATGGTAACCGTAGAGCAAAGTTCCTTCTGTGATTATATAGTTTACTGTTTAATGTAGTGTTTTTATTGTCAATATGTGTTAATGTCAAATACGTTACCTACCGTACATCAATCACAATTTCTTCTAGGAGTTATTGACATAAATTAAGCATAAATGTTTATTGTATTTGAATCTTTGTTTCTAGCCTTTTAGATGTGCTTGTGGTATTAATGTTTAGAATAAAAGCACTTATTCGTCTTCCTTCAAGAACACTTCATAGATAGATTTTGTACTGTTAAAAAAGTGTTTATAGTTTTTTCTTTCAATAAGTCAAAACAAATTCAAGAATAAAATCGAGTCTTGATGAACAAAACGTAAACCGTCAGAAACTTAATTTACTGACACTAGTTGAGGTTCAACTTAATATGAAACCAAAACGGAAATATAATTTTATAAGACCGTGTTTCCTACAAAATAAAAATTAAATAGAAAAAAAATAGGACCAGGAAAGCGTAAGGCAGACTGCTTGAACATTGTTGCGTCGAATAGGGGGAAAACGCTGATGCATAAAATGTCAGCTTGCAGAAGTCGCGAAGAGAGGAGAGAATGAGAAGTTATGAAAGCTCGAGGCAAACAAAAAGAAAAGTGAAAAAACAGTAGAGCAAGACATGTCACTTGGTAAAGGAGCGAATATGGATCATTGACCTCAACAACACTCCGTAACAGCTAACTTCCTGCTGGGAGCAATCGCGTAAAAAAGGGAACGCAGAGAGAACATTGGGGGAGGAAGGACAGGGTAGAAATTACAGTCATCTTCATTTTTTCGAGTTCTTTTTTTTTATCTTTTCTCGGGTTGAGAATTTGGTTGGCAAAATTTCAAAGCCATATCTTCAATTCTCCCCCTTCTACTTGCCTCAGATTTCTTTCACAAATGAAACATGGTGTTCCTCTTTGTTTCCTGTCTCTCTTTTGAACACACATCACACACACACACACACACACCTACACACACACACACACACACACATATATATATATATATATATATATATATATATAGAGAGAGAGAGAGAGAGAGAGAGAGAGAGAGAGAGAGAAAATCTTCACGCAATTGATATTTACCCAGCAAACAAGAACATAGGTTAACAATGCATTCTTTGAGATCGCAATTTATGAAAGTTTATGATAGTTCAAAGTGTTGTTAGTGAAAAGTGTTGGATTAATTTTCATAAATTGCTTTTATTAATGTGAAAATTAACTGAGTGAATTTCCAACTACAAGCTTACAAGCTCTGGGAAAATTTAGCGCAATTCTTTGAGATCATTTAAGCAATTACAGCCTTACAGTTTAGAATTACACTTTTGAAACTTTACGAGAGGAAAGTAACGCTTTCTGTTTAATTCTGTTTAAATCTTGAATGACCTTTATTTTAGTCGAAACGGTCAAATATCTTGTGTGTGTAGTCATTTTCGACAATTTAATACAACTATTTTAAGCTAATTTCGTAGGGGACATTATAATTAAAAATTATCTTAAGAGGTTATTTATTAAAGAAAGAGTTTGCGCAGAATACTAGAGCTAGATAGAAACTTATATGTCTTATTACAGAACCGAAGACCTTCTGATTGAAGTCTTATCTTCTTGTTGTATGTTATGAAAGTGTTATGAAGTTAGTTGCCATGTTTTCAAGAGTATTTCCAGAAGAAGAATCAGGATGATGTTTTATATTGATTAAGAGACCGCAATACCTACTCTCTGTGCTTTTATATTTAAAAAAAGTACTGGAAAATGACAAACAATAATAATATTTTTTAAGACGGACCCTGATGAATGTGTATTAAATTAACTGCTATAGATTTTGAAATTGTTAATTTAGCTAAAAAATTTGAATAACCGTAATGGCGGACGTCATATACCATTTTTTGCATTTCTCATTTCAACTAGTCTTCAAATTTTGGATTAGTTCATTTGGAAAATATTAATAACAATTATCGGAGCTGCTTTTCAAAGTTGCATTGTTAATTTGATAAATGTAAAAATCTGTCTTTTACTAAACATTGACGGTATCTAGTAACCAAGTTTAAATTAAATGAGAATGGAAAAAAGAAGGCCAATGCTTTTCGAGATCTTGAGGTTCTAACGCCCGTATTCACCACATTTCTGTTGAATCGAGTTTCAGCTAAATCTGCAATGAAGTTGAGCTAAGTTTGAAACTCGATTTGTTTTTGTTTTTCGAATTCACAAATACAGTTCATTCTCGTATCAGCTGAATCCCGTTTGAACCTATAATAGTTTGAGCTCATTTTGACTGTTGGGCGTTGTTACACTGTATCCTATTGGTTGGAAAAATCACATGACATTTATTTTGGATTCTAAACTGCTAGTAGAATGCTAGATGTATCTTATAACATTACATTTCCGGCCATGTACTATTTTGATATAATAAGCCAAAAATATTCTAAATATATTCTGAATGAGGTGAAATATTAGATACGTACTCTACGTGCGGAAGAATGAAGTAGCCTAGGCTCAACTAAAAAGGGACCCGTATTTAATTATTGAAAATATGCAAATCACACTAGCAATTTTGGGCCGCGGTGGTTCAATTGGTAGGGCGCTTACCTCTGGTGCTAGGAGTCGTCGAATCGATCCATGCTCAATGCCATGTGGGCTTTGGGGTGGACAAACAACGTGTTTTAGATTTATTTTCTGGATACGGTCTGACAGACAGACGAACTGAGCGTTTTTATAATGTTCCTTTTTGTTACCCATGCTGTCAAGGGAACTAAAATTTAAAATTTCACTAATACCATCATATTACAGTAATTTTGTGTTTCGTGAAAGTAAAAAAAAAAGTCTCCCTTGGCGAGATGATTCGAAACTGTGACCTTTAAATTGTAAAAGTTTTGTGATAGCACATGTTACGAAACTATAAGATGGCAGTACGCAGAAATAACATCATATATGGTAGACTATAAATTGTAACTACTAGTGAACTCATAGCAGTAATTCCAATCCGGGCAATTGTTCCATTACATCACTTAAATACACCACTTTTCCTACATGCATAACTCTATTGTCGTTTTCCTTCTTTTATTCCTTTATCCATCTTCGACTCCTTGCATCACCATTTCCTCTTCTCTAACGTTGTCTCTCGTTTTACAGACATTTCATGGACAATAACATCTTCCTTTAATTAATAGCCACGTTTTGCCGTGCCACAGATATGGGACTTCCCCGTATCGGAACGGGCGTAAGCCATAGTGCTGTCACCGCCCATAAAATACATGTTATCTTTAATAACATCTTCCTGAACGGAATTAAACTCTACAGGCTGCACTTCTCCTGTCTATAGTAACTCGTACTCCTTGCCGTGATCTTGAATTGGAAACCCAACCTCTGTGAACTCTGATCTCTCTACTTCTGTAACAGTGAACACTTCACCACCTTCTATCTTTCCTCTTCTCTTGTTCTCCTGTAAGTTTGTTTGTTGAACATTATTCTTGTGATGAATTTCCTGGTGTCGTCTTTTTTGTAAAATTGAGGTTCTTTTGATGAGCTCTACATTGTGTAGAATTGGCTTATTCGAATTGCTAAAACTGAGAAACTTACAGGATGTGTTAATTTAAGTATATTAGGAAACACAGTAACCATCAGAAATGTCAAATGCTCTCCTGTAAAATTTACTTTTCCCGACTTAGCGGGTTATTCACTACGACCAGCCAGTTATTACCTACGTTTCCTCATTTTTAAATTGTACTTGTTATTTAACTGTATTTTTATCTTGCACTGGACTGAAACATTGTGTTTTTGAGCATGTTTCACTGTATGTGTATTAGAACCCAATCGTGAAGAATCTTGTAACAGCTGTAAAATGCAATGTTGCTATTTATCCTCTCTTAAGATCTAAAGCTCAATGTTGATTTTCTGAAACACTACTACCTCAAGACCTCAAGTGTCTCATGCTCTTAACTATAAATTCAATGTATAATACTTTTAGACCATACATTTTTCGTTTTCAGTGTTACTTAGTACTGATAAGTACATCGGAAATTCAAATAGTGCTTAGGCATTTCAGTCGTTTTTATTATTTATAATTTATTGAAGCGTCTTATGCCATCGTTTTTATTAATTATTTAATCAAGTAATGGTCTCAATTTAAATTTAAAGAAATTAGTCTCGTTAGCATAGAAACAATTCTTGTTTTAGTGTTATATGTCTAAAGGTATCAGAGTATCTGTATTAAAATATTAAGTTTAGATTGAAATTGTTTAAATGTTGACATTTGGCAATGAATATGTGTGCAATATATGAGCGCCGTTACCATGGAAACTGTAATTATCATGACTACGAAGTACGAAGGGAATTGTTTAAACCATTCTCATAGATGAGTAAATATGAATTCCGAGTTTAATATTTCAATACGTCTGAAAAGCTGTGTTCAGCCTTTACCATTGTACCAAGTTGCGATTAAAGTTGTTTAACTGTTCAGCCATTGCAGATGTATGCTTTATTTGTCTCGGTACAAACTGGAGATTGCATGATCTTTAGTAGCTAACATTTAATAGTCTACATCATCATATCAAATTTGGTTGGAATAGTGCAGCCGTCTCTTCGTCATATTCGAATATTTGCTTCATGATTGAATCATTTTACCATGGAAACGGTAAAGTGTTTAGCTTTCCGGTGCACTTATAGTCTTCAGGTTAGAGCACTATACAACAACACCAAATTTGAAGCAAATTGGTATAACTGTTCTTACATAATACGCAAATATAACGCTTAATAAGTGAATTTTGTTACAAAGGAAATTGTAATAATGTGAAACTTTAACTAAATCTATGTTTTACGGAACTTGTACATTCATCGATGCAGTAACAAATGTTCGCCATTGGATTCTATGCTGGGAAAGACCAAGCCAGTTTTCGTCACGAGCATTTTCCACTCAGAGAGTCCTTATAATATTTTTTCCTCAACAACGTTTGTGCTTTACCAACGGCCTCTTTCTCTCCTACCTCCCAACCACGTTGGAATATAATCTTTTTTTTTTTTTAAATTGAACTACGTGGCCTGCCCATCACAGCTGTCGTCATTTCATTACTCTTATAATTTTGAGTGTGAATGAATCGTACAGACTGTGAAGTTCTTCAAAGTGCAGTCTCCTCCATTCTCCATCTCGCTATGTTTCAGCTCGTATATCTTTCTTTGAACCTTATTTTCAGACACTCGCAAATCATATTCATCTACCAGGATCGTAGTCGAACTTTCGCAACCACAACGTACTATCGTCAAAATAACCGCTCCATACAGTCTCAATTTCAACTTTCTGATATGAATCGCGAGGTTAGAAGTATTAGTACAGCTAAAACCTGTAGGGGTGTTCTACCACCTGTTTCAATCTGTCAATCCGTTCTTACGTAATGCGTGAAAATGTGTTTTTGTTATTAACATGGAATCTATGTCAATAAGAAATCTTTCAAACCTTCTCCAGAACAATCAATATCAATGGGTGTAAATTGGTGATTAAAATCTCCGGAGGAGAAAACGGAGGTTCACGAATACTCTGAAACTGAATAGAGAAAGAATTCATAGATAATGGTTTTCTGACTCAGAACCTGAAATAACTTATGTACATAGATGTCAGAAAGGCAACCAATAAGTTTTTGATGGATTTTGATGTGGTTAAACTCCACACTTTCCCGACACCATTCGCTCAAAGATGAGACATATAACAGGAACTTAACGTAATAATAAGAGTTTTCTCTTGCAGTCGGCTGGTAGTGGTCACCACAGTTAAATGTGGAGGGGGGGGGCGTCAGTGAGAATAGATCAAACATGGGAACCCCTTATAGTTGTATGCGGACTTGTATTCTGTATGAGTTTAAACTGGGAAGGAACGCTAGTGCATGCGGAAGAAAATATACCACGCACTTGGTAGAGATGCGGTAAATGTGCAGATGCTTGTATAATAAATTCAAGGACAGCTATGAATTCCTGCAGGACGACCACAATGTATAGGCAACGAGGCAATCATAGCGCTATTCAGGCCAATAATGGCCTTGTATGTAAAACATTTTGGGAAACATTCATTTGTCATGCGTTAACCATTCGACAACACCTCCATCAGCTTGAATAATGGTATAAAGTGAGACATGGGTCCCACATAAGTTGATTAAGTCTCAGAAAGCGAAACGGGGAAATTCCTGTGTTAGTTTGATGACTCGTCAAGGGAAAGATCTGGTTTTGAAGAGAGTGGTGGCTTGCGATGAGAAGTTAGTTCTTTACGATACTACATGGCGATATCACCAATTATTTTCACCACATAAACCCCTTGAAACAACCAAAACCACCACTACATCAACACAAGATTACGCTCTGTGTTACACGGCCTGTTCTGCATTTCGCACATAGCGAACAGTTTACCACCTGGCCAGACAATCAATACAACTGTCTAATCTCAGCAATTATAGCGTGTGCATGAAAACTTAAAAACCTTTGAGTAACCAATTGTGAATCGCTGACATGTTATTATTTTACAGCACAATGCGAAGCTACATGTTGCTAAGGTCATAAGTGATTCCGTTCCGACTTGGTTGGTTAACACTATTATATCCTCCATATTCCCCTGACACTGTACCTTCAGATTACCAGTTGTTCCATCCTTTAGACAACTACGATCCGCGAAGATGACAGTCTTGAAACCTCGACGAGGTGATACACGCACTAGGGTACTTCTTTGGTTTACGTTCCGCTGAGTTGTGCCATTGTGGGATCCATGGCCTGTCTGAGCGTTGGAGACAGAACAGACTTACTAACAGTTTTTTTTTTCTTTTTAATTTTTCAGGCAAGCATTACTTCTTGGTATCGGGTTTCTCATTAAAGAGTCAAAGTCCGACATAACCTAATTGGTTACTTTATAGTTATAGGGAAACCCAGAATAAAGCGCAATATTTTTATGATGGAATTATACCTAAAACCTTTCTGGATAAGACTTCGTCTGCTTGTGTGGAGAAGTCGAAATTTTAATCTCAGAAAATTAATTTTGTATAGCTAAACTAATGGGAGGTGACGCTAGATAAGAAGGAACGATATTAATTGTCCTAGATAATTTTAGTGTCTACACCGTTTTCAAGACCTTGAAAACGGTTTGTAAAGCCTATATGTAGTGTTTCTATGTAGTATCAGAATTTCACACATACCGTGTGAGCTCTCATAGGCAAAATGCCATGTGATACTGGGATCTTTCAACTTTCAGTTGAGATGAATGAGAGCAGCGAAAGGTGTTGTTTCTAAAGTATCCATTGATTCAAAATAATGGCAAGGCTATGTAGTGAGAGGCTTAAGTAATTGCTGCCGAAATCTCCTGTGAAGCTATATAAGTCAATGATGTATCTTAAGTGAATTGACATGTTACTGTATCAAGTTTCTTCATAGTTTCATTTGCTGATTTGGGTAACCCGAAGTTACCGAAAAACAGAATTTCACGTTAATATGTGTTTTAAGACTTTCACTGCGTATCTCTTACATATTACTAATTCGGAATGCTTTTGGATTTCTTTAATACCACCCGTTAAAAATATACATGACGAATATCTTGAAGAAGTTTATAGTAATATGTTAGAATTTCGTGTTGTAGTTGTAGTGTTCCAAAAAGAAAAAAAAACAACTCTGAATCTGCTTCTAGTAATATTTAAAGAGGAAGCTCTTGTCAATGTTGTTTAGTGTCTGAGAGTAGCCTCATTACAAAACCGTTTAAATAAAGTTTTTTTGTTAAAATTATATCATTAGGAGTAGTTCTAAGAAGTAAACTAAATTCTTAGCGAAGCTCTTTTTCAGTAGTTTTGCCGAATGTTAGATCACATCGCGTAAGGTTTCATTTGAACAAATAATATAATCGCACATTTACATAAGTTGTATTATGTTACTTAACTCTTGGCACCATATATGTAAAATATATACACGAATGTTGTTAAATCTAAATAAAAACTTCGACAACTTCCTTGTTGTTCCTCAAAATATGCAGCAGTACTACATATGTCTCCATCAAATGTTTAATTGTCATTACTTTCTTAGTTTAAACACGTCGCTTTCTCTCCATAGGAAAACTCGTGGAAAATAATCCACTTAAGGTGAAATCTGGCTCCAGATAAGATAAAGCTATGCGTAAGAAGCAGAATTAATCTGAAATTTCAGTATCTCTGCTAACATTTTAATTTTCGTTGATGGCTATCGCTTATCATAGTGTGGATCTATAATCAATATTTATGAAGCGTGCATTAGTCCATATTACCCCGAATAATAGGGGTAATATGAGCAGCATTCAATAAAAAGGTCATTTCATACACTATTATGGAAATCAAATCAAGAGTGTATTACAGTTCAATAAACGATGAGCATGTCACTACATTCTATAAAGTACAAAATATTTGGAAAAATGTATGGTTAACTTTCTAATATTACACCCTCATACTACACGTTACATAATATTTTCAACATGAGGTATCAACAGCAAAGAAGAACAGTTTTAGTATCACTTAAACATCTATTACTGCATTAGGATTGTTGTAATTTTTGGGTCAATTATTAATGGAGACAATAGTGACTTATAAGTAACATATGACTATGATTAAATAGAATTGAATGGTACAGGAAAAAGAAACAAAGTTCAAAAAGTGTTCTATTTGTTCAAGAAAGAAAAATAAACTTCGATACTTATACTTCAATTTTATTCGAATAAACATACGTGGCCATTATTACATTTAAAGTAATTTTAGTGAGGGTATAATATTTCTTTTTATGCTTTAACCACACTGGAATGACTGGAAAGACTATTAAGAATACTAATAAGGCCAGCGTAAGTTCATACGAAGAATGTCAGCATCGTTCCTTTATTACAAAGATAGATCAAACTCACCAATCTTAGCATACATGAAATGATTGGACCAGAACATACATATTGAATAAACTATTCATATACTGTTTGACGAACCTCTTGTATGTTAAACTTAATTGTTCTTCAATGGAATGTACTCTACCTATATTCGATCATTAATTACTTAATTATACTCATTACACAGACCACTCAGACCATAACATACAAAGGAATTGTTTTCAAAACAAATATAACGTTTCTACAAAACTAGGACTTACTGTCCTCCCAAAAGTGTATCGTTCGAAGAATGTCTTAATTATTTATATTGCGGATATCTCACACCTTAGCATCCTCTCCCCCTTATCTTATCAATATTACATGTATGGAGCTAAATAGCTACTTAGCTAAATCGTGATGCCCATCTTCGAACATTTCTTTCATCAGCTGTTTGACTTGTTGGAATTGTGGATTGTTCAAAACATGGGTTTCTCCTATCTTTTTTAGCTCTTTGTGAAAGTTATTGTCAGCTTCCGACATCTTCCTTTGTTTTCTAGTGATATGTTTTCTTTTCTTGGTACTTCTAGGTTCTTTTGGTTCCATAATGCGTTTCGACAATGTATTTAACCTTAAGTGTGTATCCTTTTCTTGTTGTACTGTTGTTTTATGAGAGTCCTCTTTATTGCAAGTATCCTCTTGGGAAGTGTAATATTCCGTCTCTATTCTATTAATTTGAACTTCTTCATTAGATTCTTGATCAAGGACTAGACCATCATATTACCTGAGATTGATATTTTTATCTGTCATCGAATTTGCAAAGGAATTAGAGATTTCTTCTACCTGACACCATTCTTGAACAGATAGAAAACTTTTTGCATCATCTTCATATGTTAATTCTTCATTAAAGAATTGACTACCGAATACATCTTGGATGGGCTTCAACATAAGATTTCCATCTGTCTTCGATAATGAACTTGCCCTATTAGAGTTATCGTGCTATTTTGATACCATTTCTAAAGCTGAGCGTAATCTTTCTGTTGTCTTTTCATATAAATGATTATGATCTAAATCAGGACTACACTTCAATATTACTTATTTGCTACATTTAATAGTTTCCTCGTAATATCCTTGCTTGTATAAAGCAGGTGACAAATTATTACATAATAATAAATTTTCAGGATCAATATGTAGTTATTTGGAAAAGGCTGTTAAAGCTTTTGAAAAATCTTCTTGATTAAAATGCAATAAAACTTCATACTTTAAGAGTAAAACTGTACTTCGATATTCCATGTCAACTTTATTTGTAGCATTGCAGATATTTTGATTTACTTTTAGTTGTTCAGTATTTTCTTCAATCGAAGAACTATTTGAGTACATGCCAAGAGGAATATAAGATTCCGATTCAACTTGTTTTGTAGCGTCAACGGGTATCGAAGATAATAGGGCTACTTTTCGTGACTGCTTTATTAGATCATTCGTTATTGTTTCCAAAGCGCTTACCTTTTTCCTTAAATTGGGGTAAAGTTCATTACAATAACTATACATTTCTTTCTTTAAGTTGCTGGGGTTAGACCTGATAATATTTTTTAAATCTGCCATTGAGTTTATAATAGCCTCCAAATCCTGTGAATAAGTAACAGATGGCGACTTTTGATTAGATTTTCTGGTATAGTAACAGCTGATTGGTACTAAAGCTTTTAGTCAATTATAATTCATGGTTGACAGACCTGAACGGCCCATAATTTGATATGCTAACGTCTCACGTATTATAGGAAATTTGCTCCATATTTCTTACATATAAAAATACCTCACATATGGCTGACAGTATTGACCCATTTATCAATATTATATTTTTAGTACATGGTACCATAACAGATTCATACTGTATCGTTTGCAACAATTATAAGGAAATAATATTCTCAAATCAACATGTATCTATAATAAAAGGTAATTTGAAATGTTCAATCTGTAATATGATGTCATAAGGAATTTTATCTGCCACATCAATTCTCTCGGCTTCCAACTTTAATACATCGTAAATGTGAAAATGTTGAACTTGGTTTATAATATTTTCCTCTTCTGACTGTCTATTACTTGATTCTAAGACGGTATGCATGGATTTTACAACATTGGCTTTACAACGTGGACTATTACTAAAGTGCCATTTTAGCCTGCATGTGCTACAAGAAGAATTATACGCTTAATAATGAGCATAAGCATAATGCATTTATTTCTAAGTGTAGATGACTCTGACTGTAGACGATTATGCATGTAGATGCCTCTGACTTCTTGTTCCTGAAAACTTAACGTGAATCTCTATTATTGTTTAATAAATGAAACTCCTCAGCCTGAAAATTATGCTTTTTCATACTTTCTACATTGCTAGATACTTGTTCTGAAATTAGAGTGATCTCAACTGCTCTGCCAAAAGAAAGTTTGTCTTCTGATAATAGTCATTTTCTGACAGCATCGTCTCGTATACCTAAACAAATTGATCCCTCATCATGATGCTTACGTACTCCCCATACTCGCATTTCATGGCCTGCTTCTTGAGATTGTTTACGAATTGTTTAAGTGATTCAAATTCTGACTGATGTAACATATGATATTTATATCTTTGAACGATTTCTGACTGTGCTTTATCGAAAATGGAAAATAACTTTTTCTTGATTACATCGTAAGACAACTGACTTAAGGTCAAGGGTAAACAAGAATTTTTTACCTGATCCTATGCTTCGGGACCCAAACTTGAAAAGAGCAAACTAGTCTGTTATGTGAATTTAATCAAGTTACTCTGAAAAGCAGACGGGAAATATCCGAGCAGATATTCCTATACAAAACTGTAAATGGTATTCTTGATAACGCAACATTCCTATGTAGAACCAATTTTAACATCAGAAAATGCAATCTTCGTTCCAGAGATTTATTATCATGTGCAATTCCAAGAACAGAAAAACACAAATCTTCACCACTCCTCAGAGTCTGCTTAATGTACAATAATTTATTAAACAAATGTCGAGATCTAGATTTCAGTTTAACATTTTCAATATACACAAAATTATTGAAAAAATTATTGGCTCATGACATATAGCACAACAAAGTTAATTTTAAGCAAATCATTGTTTTACATAATAGCACAATATTTGTAGATACTTTTAAATCATAGTCAGTTTTGTTTGCTGTTGTCATTCTATTTCTTCTTCTCTGTTTTTCTTAGTCTCATTTTAATCTAGATTTTGTTACTTAAAGAGTAAGGTGGCAACCGGGGCCAAAATGGCGGACCTTCTGGAGGTCCGAAGATCTGCCATCTTTGGAATTACCGGTTGTCTTACCTTAAATTCAAATAATTATGCTAGCACAATATTTATAAATACTTCTAAATCATAGTCAATTTTTGTTTGCTGTTGTTATTTCATTTCTTCTCTTTTTTCTTTAGTCTTACCTTAATCTAAGTTTTGATACAGAAAGAGTAAGGTGGCAGCCGGGGCCAGAATGGCGTATCTTTTGGAGTTCCGAAGATCTGTCGTCTTTGGAATAACCGGATGCCTTTCTTTAAATACAACCAACCAAAACTTTGTATTCTCTTTTGTGTTCCATATTTTATACTTATTTGTAGTTACTTAGGAATCATACTTAATTTGTTCTTGATGTAGCTGTTACTTTATAGTTGTCTCTTTATATTTTATTTTCTTTGTACTATTAAAAAAAATATTATTGAAAGAATGAGGTGGCATCGAGGACCTAAATGGCAGATCTTCTGGAATTCCGAAGATTTGTCATTTTTTTATCAGCCGGATGCCTTACCTCAAATATATGAAGTTGTATTCTTATTTCTAACTTTTAATTTATTTTTGTATTACAGTATCATGTAATAGTAAACTGCATATGCCTTTTTTAACTGGAGATGTACATCTTTGTTGAAGATACACAAATAAATAAATAAATCTGATTCCAGACCAAGTCAAATGGGAAGGGAAGAGGTAACCACTGTCAAATTAACGTGAAGTGATAATACATTAGTATCTGGCTGGCCTTTTATAGGCCTCTTCTGGTAGGCGTGACTTGAGTAACTCCAAGTTTCTCCTCTTGAAGTGGTGTCTTCTGCTACTCTTTTTGCCTACGTAAACACTATTTGCCAGTGTTTACATAGTGTCGTATGTGTGACATATTGACACACATATCATATTCCCATTGCACTCCCCCCCTATCTAGAGATTAACTAACTTTTCAGGGAGTTAATTCCTAATGGTGTTTTCACAAATTTTCTCATTTTGTGAGCACTTGATCACTCATTTAAAAGATAATTTGCACTCATATTTTCAGTATTTAACTTCTGGAGAATAATTGTGGCTTAACTTCCGAAAGCAGGGTCGTTTCTGTGAACTTCATTCCCCTCAATGGGGTTAAGCTCTTTTTCTCTTGGTGCGATACACTTATACAAATACACTAATTCACTTATAGAAATACACTAATTCACTATATCTGCTTTCTGTTTTGATGCTGTTGGTGGTCTCACTGTTGGTTTGGGGAGTTTCGGCGTTGTTTCTGTTGAAGGTGGTATCACTGTAGGTTTGGGGAGATTCGGTGTTGTTGCTGTTGAAGGTGGTCTCACTGTAGATGTGATGGGACTTAGTTTAGGTCTCACTGGACATAGTTTAATTTTATTAGATTATTGGCTATGCCTTTTATTTGTGTTTCAAAAGGAATTAAAACAGTTTTTCGGTAGTTCTTGCTTAGGCCAAATAGAAATTGAGCTCGCGGTGTCCAAAATTGTAGGTATTGTTATATCTCCTATTTGTACTTTTATTATGAACGGTTATTATTCGTATCAAAATCCCTGTAAACTCTTTTTGAATTTTGCTTGTTACAAATAATATTCACAGGGTTGGACCAATCTTCTTGTGATGTTGTATCAGGTTTGTTCGCCCGCTCGTCGGTTGATCGGACGGGCACCGTTACTCGTTTCCCTGATTATTTTGGTTCTTGTCTTTGTTTTGACAACAAACATATGAACTGTGACCTGGTTTTAAACAAACCGAGGAAACGGCAATTGTACCACTTGCATTATTTTGGTTACTTTGTTTCTTTTTATATTCATTTTTGCCATATACTTACTCGCCATTCTTCTTACCGTTTTCATTATGAGATTTTTTGCCCTTCTTATATTGTGGTTTATAAGATGCATTTTTGCTATTGTTAGAGATAGTTCTGGTTAACTTATTCGTAATACTTTCCAAATTGTACTGAGGATGAACATTTTGAGTAGATTGTATCTGATTAGGTTTGACTTGTTCAATTTGTTAAGCTGAGGTATGAATTATATGTTTAATAGGTGCTGGCCATGTGGCATAGGTTGTGCACTTTAGAATGGGATAATAGGAGGTTGCGGTAAGGTCTGATTAGATTGTGATAATTTTTCGTGATAGTTTTGTGTTTTGTAGGTTCGTATCCTGGAGTTTCAGGTTCTCCTTTTGGGAAAGAAATAATAGGTTCTTGAGTGGTCCAAGGAGGTAATGTTTGCGTACTGGAACACTGTTGATTGGTCATTTGAGTATACATAAGATAATTTGGTTGTTGTTGGCTTATAACTTGGTAAGGTAAATTTTGAGGGGTCGGATTTTGTATATTGAAATTTGGATTTTGGGAAAAGGGTTGATTCCTATGTGGATTTTGTATTATTTGCACATTGAACTTTGAGGATTTAACTCTTCCAAATTTTGGGAAGCTTGTACTTTTTCAACATAATCTCTTTTCCTCATTAAGTCCTGAGATTTCTCTAGGGCTTGTCGTCTGGTTTGAAATTCCTGTACGGTATCATACGTTTCTAGGGCAATTTTTTAAAGGAAATTCATTTGTAGTCTTAATGATAGATAATGTACCTTGGTCTCTTCTGAACATTTTGGTAAATTGTGTCTAATGGCTCTTAATTTGCGGAGAAAGTATGCATTTATTGATTCTTCTAGATATTGCTGTACCAAATTAATCTCCATTTTAACCTTATACTGAGGGATTTTGGGACGACTTAGACTAGAAAACTTCTCATTTAACTTGTCATGCATAATATCTGTCAGCTGATTTAGTGAATGCAACTGGAAAATTAGATCCTTTGCTATATCTTGGAGATACATCGGAAGAATCTCTACTTTCTTTTCGTTGGTCCAGCCTTGCAAAGTGCCTAGATCATAAAAATCATAAATAAATGACCAGGATATTCAATTATTCTTCCCGAAAATTTGATCAATTGTGGTAAGTTGAAAGACGGTTTAGTAGCCATTTTGTTTTCTTCGTCTGAATTGTTTGTCCTGTCTTAGAACGAGTTACAGGCATTTAATCATGAATCTAGTGTTTATATACTCTGCTTTTTTGAAAGAACAATTGATATCTCAAATAATTTACTGACATATACCTTGATCCTTGTGATGAGTCCGTCCTGTAGGTACCTCCTTGTGGGATCCAGTAGTATTCTCCTGTTTCGATGGTGGGATGGATGAGAATCTCCAAGCTTATCCTTCCAGGGATTGGTGTTCAAAACAAATCCTGAGTGGGGTTTTCGGTAGGGAAAAAACCCTGTTGAGTTTTCACTGAAGTATTGCAATTTCCACTGACTTTTTAAATCCAAAAAAAATATTGTCACCTTTTGCACTGCCTGGTTTTTAAATTATAATTTAACGAAAGCACTTTTCATTTTGTCACTTTTTAGTCGGTATTTCTCAACCTAAAGACGTAATAAAACTTATTGAAGTCCGAGCGATCCACCAGGTAATGATCTCTTGGAACATCGTATGTTCCTAAGGTAATAGATCGTAGGTAGAGCCTTTCAACCAGTGGGATCGTAATTTTGCAGTTCGATAAATAATACAACTGTTTGCGTGTTTAACCGACACCATTAATTTATAAAAGGACACTAAATAAGTTGAATGCAATAAATAATAAGGTTAATAAAAACAGCGCCCGTAACATAAGCTGTGTTCAGTTATAAGTTGATCATATCTTATTTGTAGTGATTTATCCTCGTACAGACCAAGTCAGAGAGGAAAGGTAATCCGACTCCAGACCAAGTCGGTGGTAGTGAGGCTGGGATCTGACTCCAGACCAAGTGAGAGGGGAAGGGAAGAGATGACCACTGTCAAATTGACGTGAAGTGATAATATATTAGTATCTGGCTGGCCTTTTATAGCCCTCTTCTGGTAGGCGTGACTTGAGTAACTTCAAGTTTCTCCACTTAGAGTTGGTGTCTTCTGTTACTCTTCTTATCTACGTAAACACTATTTGCCAGTGTTTACATTGTTTGTTTACATAGTGTCGTGTGTGTGACACATTGACACACATATCATATTCCCATTGCAATATAGCTAGAAATCAAGTGCATGGTTATCAAATTTATAACTATTCATACATTGTTTAGTTCATCAGCATTTGGTAACGAAAGATTATAATCATATAAGATTCGTAGTTTGAAGCTACTGCGCATTAACCGAGCTTTTAAATGAACCACTGGGCTCTCAGTAAATCATTATTAACTTTGCATTTTCTTTTCAAGTGGAATTAAAAAATATAATTACATTTTGCTTCTATTGTTAAATCCTCGTCCTCATAAACTTTGTTCGTTTCGCACGTTATGTGTCGGTCGTAAACACCGAAGCTATAAATCAACATTCTTTCACAAACTTTATTACAGCCTTTATTCCTATACATGGTACTTTTATGCACCTCATCTTAATCTTGAAACGAGAGAGAGATATGATAATAATTTTCAATGATTTTTTTTCTCTCTCTTGAAGGAACACTAACGTACTTTTACAGCAGGAAATGTTTATTGTTTAAATAGTTTTCGATTTTTCAGTACCGCGGAGTGGGGTAACTTTGAACGGTGGGGTGATTTTGAACACATTTTGGAGGTTTTATTATTTCAAAATATCTTCTTTCATGGGACACTTATAGAAAGTTAACAAAATCAAAATTTTAGGTGCTTGTGTGGGCATCAATTACGTGAGAATTGTATTTAAATAAGATGCACATGTCTTACAGGAAACGTAATGATGAGTCTAGATTAGGCCAAATTTATATGCGTTTACATGTTGGCGAGGACTGTCTTAGAACGGCAAAGGCATCGGTCGTTTCTTTGTTACTCTGAACTTTGAAGACAGAAAACGAGACAAAGGGAATACATACGCGTCAATACTTACTACAAAAATTAATATATTTGTTCGCACAATGCACTACAGTACGTTTAAACATATAAAAACATCTAAAAGACCTGAAATGATAAATATGCTATAACAGTTATTTAGCAATGTTTCTGCTAACACTGTTAACAGCGCTGCCAGATACTGAGAACTAAAATTATTTTCATTGGCTTTGTGGAATAAATCTCGAAAATCTGTGTTGGTAAACGTCAAAATCGCCTAATCTTTTTAAACATAGGTTTATCAAAAGTGTCATTATACATGTTGGCAAAACATGTGCATGTATTTTTTCAAGCACCTTGCAGCAAAAGTTTGAAACAATACTGGAATATAATGTGAACTATATAATTTTTTAAAAAATATATCATTGATGGCAATATTTACAAATAATATCCAAAGGTAGAAAATATGATGCATGGATTGCAGACAAACGTAAGAAAAGGAAAGTGTGTAATACTAGTAAGGCAGCAAAGAAAATTAGGAATAGTGATGGAAAGAACAGAAAGGGTCAAAATTAAAGTCAGTAATTTAAAAAATAGATTATTCAGAAAGTCCAGAAAATAAAGAAGGTATAAAGTACCACAACCTTTATCATCCAACCCACTGAAGCTAGATTTTGAAGATGACGAATCAAATAAATCAACCAGAAAGTGTGGAAAGAAGAAAATAGTGTTGAACATGTTACCTTCCAATGTGTCGACTAATTTAGGTAAAGAAGATGTGCAGATAATATCGGGTAACACTATAATGCAAAAAATGAAGGGTCAAGTAATATACAAAAGTTATCAAAGTGGCAGGAAAAGAACTTAACTACAAACTATGGTGGATATGTCAGTAGAATATAAAAAGTGTTTTTTGAAACGAAAAGCGATAAGAGAGAAAGCAGATAAACTGTATGGAAAAAGGAAGTGGAATCGTATAAGAGAACCTGAAAAAGCGGATATAGAGTGGTATCGATTTAAAATTTTGATTCTTATTAAGAAAATGAACGAAAAACGTTACAAAAGGCAACGTAGAGTGATGGAACCATATGAAGAACCAAAAAGCACTGAAACACCAATGGACATATACCAAATTCACCAAGTATTGATACAAAAGTGAAATTTGTATAAATAATGAAGTGATTACTAATGAAATAAGAACGAAATGAATTAAAACCAGAATTATGTAAAGATATGTTAGTTTCTGAAGGATTAACTAAACGCAAATCCTATTACAGACAAATATTAGAAAATATATTTTATATTTAATTGTATAATGCAATGCATAAATATTATATTATATTCATATAATTTAGTGAAAAGAGACTATATGAAAACTAAAA
Source organism: Lepisma saccharinum (assembly GCA_022664845.1). Classification (NCBI taxonomy): domain Eukaryota; kingdom Metazoa; phylum Arthropoda; class Insecta; order Zygentoma; family Lepismatidae; genus Lepisma; species Lepisma saccharinum. The sequence continues at coordinate 97,462 of JAGDQP010000365.1, forward strand.
AATATTTGCATGGAAGCATTTAAATTATTTAAGAAACAAGATATGTATGATAATTTGTGTAAAAAATCCAATGATTTATTTAAACAAGCTTTTACTTAAAGTTGTTAATGATATTTCGATTAAATGTATCAAATACAAATAATTTCTTATGTTATCAGTTGAGATTTGTATATGTTTATGGATTAATTTAAAAATCTATTTTATCAGTTGAGATTTTTATATTTATGAATTAATTTCAACAAACTATTTAAATGAATTTATTCTTTACCTTCAATGAATTGATATAATAATTTATGTTACAATGAATTTAAAATGAATTTTGTGAACGAAGTCATTAATGATATATAATTATATTATCATTAAAAATAAATTAACTCAAATGAAAATCAAATTTTAATTATAATGTTTAATTAATTTTTTAATCTATTGGGGAGGTTATGCTATGGCCTTCAGTGACTAATTTGTAAAGCGATTTCAGAATTCAGGAACAAGTTAAATAAGACTAAGGTTTATTATTGTTTTTTTTTGTTGTTGTTATTATTATTGCGTGCTTATGAGTTATTTAAAAGTCAATTATAGTGTGATTTGTACTGTGGGCGGTGTCTTATGTATTTCGACTTTGCAATCGAGGTTAATATATGTCACTACATTTTGTAAGGTGAATAAAACATGGAAGCTGGATTATTACATCTTGTATTTTGCATTTGAATGTATGTAAAAGAGCACATGAGTACAGAATAATAACTGTAGGTAATTGAAAGAGTTGCCAGTTGAAGTTTGATGTTTAATATCAATTGTTAATTATTTGTCGCAATAAGTTGTACTACTCTTGTACGTATATGGCCATGTCGGGTTACGACAGCCAGAGGGAAAGTTATACCCTTTTAATCCTCTGAATAAATAAATACCTTTTGACTTTAATTCGTCTTCACTTGTTTTGTTGGTGAAGTTATTATATGGGGCTTAGGTTGCTGAAAAGCACCGTAGCTTCATATAATAACTTATTCTCTACAGGCTGTTGCGGAAAACACCTTGTAGATCACACTGCGTGGAGTAGACTTGGGACACTTGGTAAACCTGTTGGAGAAAACTGTTGATGCGTTATCTAAGGAATCGGTGTTCGAACTACAACGCGTCCTGACATTATTTACATACGAAGTGGGAAATTATACTTGAGACGCACAGCGAGAACTCGATTCGGACCATAAGGTCTACTTTAGTTATATTGGTATAAGAAGTCCCATTTCAGAGGATTATTGTCATTATGGCATCTTTAAATCGATCATTGTATGTTTTAGCGAAAAGTTTCATGTAGGCAGAGGGAGTTTCGGTATTTATGCGATAAATGATTCGGCAAGAGAATTTTATCAGAAAAACGTTGTTAAAATTAGTTTTGACAAACCTGTAATTTTGTGGGAAAATGCATTGAGGAAGCTGCAAATGCTGCAAATGTCATCTATAGTAGTCTACTTATCATTATCGCTTACGAGAGTCAAGTTATGCCAAAATTAATTTCAAGAACATTTTCTTTATAAACGTTCATTCAACATTGATATTATCACATACCCTCTCTTTCAATTTAGAAATAATATGGCTGATCTGAAGGTGGTAATTATGATGGTAATACACCTTATGTATAGCGCCCTATACCCAGCAATAACTTTTATGTATTTGCTTTTTACTTCTGTAAGTATTTTTAATAGGTGTTTACCGACTTTTGAGTCATTTACTCCATATTAATGTGACAGTTCATGAAATTTCATAGAAATAAATTTATGGTAAAACTAATTTCATATATGTATTTCCTCTTAAATCCTAGCCTAGATTGATGTATTACATGTCCTCCTTATCATTTAAAACAATCGAACGATATTCAAAGCTGTCGACTCCAAGATAACAGTTCATCATGAGCATATGGTATACAAATATCCAGCGTCTTCCACCTAGTAGCCATTAATGTGCACTTTTTAACTTCGTTTAAAAATTTTAATAATAAAAGGAAAGGATTTGTTTTTGTATGTCACTCGTATATCTAAAAGTAATTGTTCTCGAGAAACCAGAAGGTGCATTAGCACATACGTTGGAATTATAAATAAAGAGTCCGGATTGCTTTTAAAATATCATTTGCATCTGGAGTCGACAAATATGATGAAAGAAAGAGAAAATGTGTTTATCTATCCTCCATCAAAGGGTTTGTTTGTAGATTAAATGTCGGTTGCTGATGTGAAACATTCTATTGATAATATAGTATGTTTATCTACAGCATTAAAAGAAAAATTAAATAGAATATTGATGACTTGAATCTTTATTTTTTTTTTGTTTTTTTTTTTATTTTTGATATTTACTTTCTTCTTTTCACATCGTTCTCAACAACACGTTGCATAGAGAATTAAGAAATATTATCGGAACTATTATCGGATAAATTATAGAGTAATTAACTTCTAAATACTAATCTCCATAACTTACCTGGAAAGCTATTTGAGGTTGCATGGCGTTACGTGATTTGTGATATAATCGCTTGATGATTAGATCCTGAACGTACTGAAACATGGTCTGTAGTCAGCTGTTGAAGTCATTGAGCAGAGAACGCATTTCGTGATAAGCCTACAACTAGTCCAGTGTTGGCTTGTTACGCCTTCATGATGAAATCCATGGTAATAGCTTTGAATCAACATTAGAAACCATTAGCTTCCATAAACAGTTGCAACAAGTGGGACCGGCAGAGGATATAGCTTCATATTTTCATGTCATCTTAAGGTCAGAATCGACATGTATTCACATATAAAGACTGCACAGCGTTAAAATAACTTTTAGAAACAAAGCAATGCATATACTATTGTTACTGATACAACTACGAGTAACTATTATTATTGAAATTACAGTGAATATCTTCTTGCCAGATACAACTTTAATAGAAAAGCATTTGTATTCCTTGTTATGTATAAGAGAGTAAACATAAATATAGAATGAAATCCAATATACCGTTTTAAATGTACACACGTACTGCCTGTTGATTTTATAAATATCTACAACAAAATAGCGGATGATCTTTAGTTAAGAATAATGAATAAATGTATTATAGTGGGAATATAATAAATAATTATAAAAATGACCTATTTAAAGTAGATACCACTCGTAGGTCGTAGATTACTTGTTGGTCGTTCCTCAACTTTATTAGTACTACAAGATTTATTAGATATTCTCAATAATCATGTAATTCATCATCAAATATTCAGCCATTCTCTGTCCAGTACTGAATAACCCCTTCCCTCCCGATTGCTTTGCACAAATCTTCAGCAGTTGCTGTTCTCCGTTGAACTCCTAAATACCCTTAATTTCATTTATCTCTTTTGCCTTTGGTTGTCCTGTAGATCTCTTCTTTTCTCTAGGTATCTTCCATCTGTTCGTCTAGCTATGTGACTGCCCACCTCCACTTCCATCTGCTTAGAAGTCTTAATCACTTTGAGATAGAATTTATTTATTTGTCTTCCTCTCCCTCCTATTTATCCCTAACATGCATCTCAGAATTATTATCTGAGTAACTCTTAATCTTTGAATCATTTCGACAGTATATGCTCATGTTCCGCATTCAGAGAACACTGATTTATAATTATGTTTCTTATTAATCATATCTTTAGTAAAACCTGCTGTTTCTGTTACTACAATGATGACTTGAAGTAAATAAGGCATCAACTGTCATTTTCCAACTGACAAGAAAAGCCTGCTTTAGATAGATTTCGAAGAAAAATCTACCTACTGAGATCGGTACGATATCTATCTATCTATCTAGAAGATATTTGAACCAAATTTTATTATGTTATTTCTAGACTTAATACCTCGGCTAAGTTAGTTAATGAGCAAAATCGGCCCAAGGGGTGGTCGGGGGAGGGGGTTGAAATTTTGAAAAAATTATATATCAGCCCGTATGGAGTTTAGAGGAAAACTTTGTCTGCATAAATTATAGTACTTCCTATGTAGTTTACAGCGACACCAACGATTCAGGGGTTTGTGGGGGTGGGGGTGAGGGTGAAGGTGAAGGTGGAAATTCAAAATTTTTAAAACCACGTCTTGTGGGGTATCGTTGAAAAGCTCTTGAACAATAATCTACAAATCAATAAATAGTTTCTCTATAGCGCTCATACAAGGCGAGAATTGAATATTTCAAAATAATAAAAAAAAACTTCGAGCTCTACCTCAGCCTGTAGGTCTGCCGAAAGGGATTTTTAATATTCTATTTCCATATGAAAAAACTTCTCACCATTTATGAACAACCAATAGAAGGATTAAACAATGTGTTTGTAGATTGATTCTTATGTATGTTATAGGTCTTAGAACATATACTGGTATTCCTTTAAAAATGCAATTTTCACATAAATGGCATATCGTGCCTTTTTTACTTCAAGCCTTTAAATATGAAACATTGATATCTCGTATATACAATTTTGGTCACATTACATTGTTGTTATCTAATTATTGAAAGGAAAGAAATGCGGATTTTCCTGTTGAAACCTCGTGATAACTAACATGTCAATTTACCGCTTGAATTATACCCTGATTATATTTTTCTTTTAAATTATATTGGATATTTTCTATGAGTTCTGACCTAAGAAATGAATTAATATTTTTTCAGTATAAGAACACTTGAATAATTGTTCCGTTAATATTTTTCCAATTCGAAAAGGCTTTAATTATGAACGTATAAAATTTGTTAAGCGTATCAAAAGTCTCATATCGAATTCCATAGTCCTCAAAATTATACTAGATATTGTTTGTATGCGACTTTGGAATAATACTTTATTGTCCTGTAGTACTAGAACTGGAAATATTTTACATTTACAAGATACGAAACTAGTGTAGTCGATGTGTAGAATATTAACTCCTGATTATTTTAATATTTAACTATTAATGTGATATGCAGTTATGAGAATAAAGCAATTAGACGTCTAAAGTAGAGACTTCTATCGTTTGTGTTCCATTATATCATCTTGCAGGATGTAAAATAACAAAAAAAAACTTGTAGAGGTATACCTTTCTTAAACAATTCCTACTAAAAATTAAAAAAAAGTATTTTGTTATGCATGACTAAAAAAGACGAATTGCGAATGTACAAAGTGCTAATTGAAAAATTTATAAAGTGACTGTATATGCTAGAGTCTCTTTTTAGTCATGCATAAGCAAATTTAATTTTTATTTTTAGTACGAATTGATTAAGAAAAGTATGCCTCTAAAATAATATTATTTTAGCACAATCCTAAAATGTTCTGCAACCAGTCAAACGCATCAGTGATGCAGGCTAGTATTTATGGGTAACATTGAAAATATATAATATTAAAATGTACTTTTAAAATATAGAAATATATGAAAGTAACAATATTATATTGTATTGTCACTCGACTTACGTCGCTGTGCAAATTTTCATCATTGTATGACGTTGGGAAATGAGCTAATTAACGTTGCAAGATTTGAAAACATTACGAACTATTGTGATCTAAAGAAAGAACGTAAAATATTAATATTAACGAGAAAACATTGCCTTGAGGACGAGAAAATCTGAATGATTGAATTCAGAAATTGTACCTAATTCCCATCACATCATCAAAATTATCAGATCGATATCTTCATTATCTAGATCTTTATGTGGTGTGACGGATCCTTAGTTATTAAAGTACATTTTGCCAATATTCACACCAGAAAAATGAATAGAGGAAAGAGTTCAACGTAAGAAATATTTATCATCATATACCCACAAAGTTTCTTTTAATTGCTATAAACTGCCACATTATAGAAATAATACAACTTACACATACTAAATAGAAATAAGCTATCACTTTATAGATAGTGTTCTTTCAGAGTATATCTCACTTACTTCTTTTCATTATTTACATCATCCTTCTATTTCAGTTCTGTAGCACCCCTGAGAAACGAAAATTATACACTCATTTACGGATATAACCATTTAAAGAATAATGAATTAATTCGATACTAAATGTGTAATAAGTTACGATAAGTAATCACAATAGTGTTAGTCATAATTACTCACATGTTTGTAGATCACGTGTTTGCTACAGTAAGCAGAAAACCATTACATTTGATATTCAACAACATTTAAAGACCGATAACAATTTTGTAATTAATAGGGAACCTGCCGATGATACAACACACTCTTAGTGAAACATACAGGATTTTCATAGTACGTAAGCATAGATACTAACATATAGAGAACACAATAAGGTGGTATTACTTACACATATAAACTAAACTAATAGTACAATCGATGTCTAACGAGGTTATGTCAAACACCTCTGTTATTTTAAAAGTTATCACATTTATGTCAAACTGTGATATAAATAAGCAGAAGGTTACAGGCTATGATCGATACGATATATAAATGCATGCAAATTATTTAAGGAAAGGTTTGAAATGAATTAAATCAACGATGTTTTTAGATTCATCTGATACCAACTAACGCTTTTAATTCAATTGATCGCAATTTTGTCCTTTATAAGCTTCCTGTTACATTTAATATCCATGGCATTTCACTTTTCTTTACTACGAGACTTATCAGTAATAATGAACAACACCATGTTTTTTGTAGATCCTCTTTGCATTTTATTTCTGTTCTCTGTTTCATGTACCCCTCAGTTAGCGTGTCTCTTAATCTTCTTTTTTCTTCTATGTACGTATTATTTCTAATCTCTATTCATGATATGTTAATCCAACGTGAGTTCAATTGTGCTCGCTTTTGCTCACTATTGGAAGTTATTTCCAGAAAGGTTGTTGCACCCCAAATGGTGATTCGCACATCTTAAACAACTTTAATTCATACAACTTGAAAGTAAATCTCTCAAAAATTCCATTCATCCCAGTTTTAAATACAAATAAGCGCTCTTCTGTTATTTTATCGGACATAATCCTAGTGTTGACGTTTCATGTCATAATGGATGTTGAGTTGTACTGGAAAGAGAAACAAAATGCTTCTGCTTCTTATTATGTTTCTAATATAAAACTAGGTTGAGCAGTCAATAGGGTGCTAACTTGTTATTGGGAGGAACCGAATTCGATTTCCTGTGAAAGTCATCCTGACATGTTTTCTTAGGTCATATAAGGCATTATTGTTATATTGGTCTTTCCAAACTGGTATGTTATCATTTTTAATCAAATGAGAATGCTGATATATCAATTCTAAACAATTTTTTTCAATGCACATATGAGGGTTTTTTTTTCTAATTTTAGAGGCTTTTTTACGGTGCATACTCTAGACTTGTTGCTAGTTGTTAAATATAAATTTTCTATACAGAATTATTAGGTACTAACATCTAAATTGAAGTTGTGCATAATTTTGTAGACTGCTTCCTTACGTTACCTGTAGGATGTGAGCAATTTTGTTTTCCTTATTCTTTTGCTTAATGTTTGAATATAATATTATATAGACTGAAATGTTGATTTGTTGTTCTGAAAATGCTCTCTGCCTAGAAGTTAGAACTAAATTCTGTATTTATTTCTTTTGTCGTAAAATGTAGCTCTTTTCCTAATTTCATCATATGCTTTTATGAATTTATATTCAAATTCCGTGTTAGATAACTAAACTAACTATATTCATCTATATATAAAACTTGAGAAAAAGCTAATAAATAAATACACACTTTGATAGTTATAACGAAATATAACATTATGGACACCCACTTGTAAGCTATTCAAAGTCTTAATCTGCCAATAAAAATAAACCATTTGCTATATGGCAGTATTAATAAAGAGATAATGTATTTTTTTATCAGATTCAAAGTGACCACGTGTGGTAATACATTTCCAGATTACCGTAGATACTTACTGATTTTTTTTCAATATAACGAGAAAAAGAGATAACAGGGAGACCAAGTGCGATATCGAGAAATGGAAATCTGTGAGTTATCTAAAAATGGATCATTGGGCACTCGAGTGTCATTTTATTGACACGTCTTTATGACCGCAATGAAATTTGCTAAGGACGTATCCAAGGAAGAGAAAGAACAAGCTCCACAAACATTTTATGGAGAGTTTCCGTGTGGTACACTTGTCATCTCATATGAGAAATCTGAGTCTGGTTTTCATTTTATTTTTATTGTTATTGAAATGCTAGGGAGATCGTAAAGGATCTCTTTCTTTTTAATCAAAAGCACTCGCTGCTTTACAAGATTAAAACTTGTATAGTATGTTACAGTTCTAAGTATTATCCTTTAGTTATTGCCTTGAAAGTTTAAATCCGCTTTCAATAGCTTATATTGTTGCTTTACAAGTGTGTTTTAATACAATTGTACATTCCGAATTCTGTATTTAAATGTAATTAAAGAAATTTAATTTAATCGAGTTTTCTCAACGGTATCAGGGCCCGTGGTGGCTGAGTTGGTAGAGCCCTCACCTTTGGTAAGTGGGGTCGTCGGATCGATTCCTGCTCATGCTATGTACGCTTTTGTGGTGGACAAATACGGCGTGTGTTGGTGTTGGTTTTCTCAGGGTTCTCCCATTTCCTCCCACTTTCTTCATTCCTCCAATCCATTCGGCTTGATCCACGATTGCCTAAATTCTTTAAAATACAATAAAAAATTCAACTGTATTATTTTTTACTTTCAAATGAAATCTAAATTAAGCATGAGAAGCTAAAATAAGGATACTTCTGTTCTTACAAAGGAAATCCGACACTTTGTTTATCTTCAAAGTTTATTATTAACCGTTTACCATTTTAACGTTATTCTAAATCTCATCAAATAAATATTCAATATTTGGTGCAAGTGAGATGTGAAGACTTCCTTATAACATATAGCAAAATTGTTATCCCTCTCTAAAGCTCCTGAGTAGGTGGTCAAGCCCTGTGAATCCCTGCCGAAGGTTACTGTGGACAGGATATAAATTCAAAAACTTCTCTCAATATACCTCCCATTGTAGGATACGTAGATAAAAAGATAGAAAACTACGCTACTAGGAAAATTCTCAGTTGGAGTCAATGTATTTACTTTCATGAATGGCTATTTAGACAAACACATACAAGCTGATCTTAGCTGTGTTGCTGCTAAGTTTTGTTTCCCAATGAATGTGAGATATTGTTTAGTAAATTGAAAATACTTATTATAAGGAAACCCTTAATAGCAGACAGAATTGAAAATTTCAAATCAAAACACGTAGATTAATCTCACAAAACTCTTTTTATCTCTATTTCGAGAAAGAGTTCACTACAGTGCTTCAGCTTCAGACTCATACGGTAAAACTTTCGTAAACTTTATTTTTTATATGGGTCAGTCTAGTAACTTTGGACTTCGGCCCGTCACGAGTTGTCTTTAGCTGTTAAAATCCACATCCATGCCCCTACCGGGACTCGAACTCGTGACCTTCGAGCCGATGACCTACCGCCGCAGACCGCTCGGCCACCCAGCCGGCTCAGATTCATACGGGGATCGATTAATATGCTTCCTTGCTCAACCATTTCTACTTAGTCTGAAGTTGTCGTTTTTGACTCACAAATGGCTGATAAATATGTCTCTAAATTCCTTGTAAAATTTCAGGTCAGAACGAAATGTATGGAGCGTCACAGGAACTGTTTTATCAAGCTCCGCAAAGTAGTGACTCACTGTCTCTATTACTTCAATATAATGCATAAACGTATTCAACTGTAGCATTCTTTTTTCTCAAAAAGTGTTTGTAATTGTTTCGTGCTAAATTTTGGCAAAGAAATTTTTGGATGCTCAATCAATTAAAATCCTGTTTTATGAATGGATGCTATTGGAACACATGACCTGTGACGTGCAACGTTGTCATGATGATGAAGCAAATTTTACTTCAAGTTGCCACTACATTTCTTTCTACCAAGGGACACCCGAGAACTCGGACAGGAGAAACCGGATGAAAGTTTCTCCAGGAATTAATTTCAGGTCGCTGAATCCAGTGATGATAGTCGTTTCCATGCAAAATCACACAGTCAAACAGTAACGGCGCCAGCTCATGGATGATAGGCCAATGTGCTAGAGAAGAGCTGAGAAGAAAGGGGAAAATTGAAATGTTGAATGTAGTAAATATGATTAACGATTGAGTCTACAATATGTAGAAGCACATGTGAATGCCGTATGTAAATCGCAGTGTTGCCAACTCAGTGAAAAGAATGTGTGGAAATGGGAATGGAAGAAAGTGTCAAAAGGTGAATTTACACGATCGTTATTTCATTATCAAGCTGCACTCTATGATCTACAATCAACATTCCGCACCGATCTACAAGTCTATGTTGCAGTATGCTTGGCAAAAGGCCGGGTACGACATCTGTTTAGTCATATTGTCATTTGATAATGTCATTAGTGTCGCATTTGACATAGGATTGTTACCATACAGAGGTGATGCTGACTGCGAGTCCATAGCGATGGTCAAATATGAATACTGTACACTGTCTCTGTGCTTTGAGCACTTCCTTGCCAACCCACATCTGCACTTTGAGAGTTAACTGGTTCGTTCACACTTTCCGGTCAGTGTAGCAGCCTAGTGCATTGTCAAGTTCTTCCGTATTGTATCATTTTACTGGTATCACCGTCGCCTCACCGCGCCGGTTCCATGTTTCTTTTGGTCCTGATAGTAATGATTTCTTGTCTCGGTACTGCTCTATTACTCTTCATGTCCGTACACAACGATGGCGCCTGTCACCAGACGCATCGTATTACATGACAATGTGTAACACCACACTTTCGTTCTGTGCCTGCTGATTCACTCCCGCTTGTCTTGTCTGATTGCAGGTCTTTGTTTTTGCTTCTAACGTGTTTATTACCTCTTTTATCCTTTATGCAGTTAGCAAAACTGTTTTATAACATGACAAAACCTCATTCCCGACTACTGTGTCGGGTTCTTTATGTATTCCACTACTTTGCATTCTTTTGACACTTTCTACCATCCCCATTTTCACACATTCTTTTCACTGAGTTGGCAACACTGCGATTCACATACGGCATTCACATGTGCTTCTACATATTGTAGACTCAATCGTTAATCATATTTACTACATTCAGCATTTCAATTTTTCCGGTTTTTCTCAGTTCTTCTCTAGCACATTGGTCTATCCATGAACTGGCGGCGTTACTGCTTGACTGTGTGATTTTGTATAGAAACGACTATCTCCACTGAATTCAGCGACCTGCAATTAGTTCCTGTAGAAACTTTCATCCGGTTTCTCCTGTCCGAGTTCGCGGGTGTCCCTTGTAAGTATTCCCAAAGTTTCCATATTATATTTACATAAGTGACATGCTTAATGCTGTGCAGTCGTTTGAAATATAAATGCTCATATGTTTAGATTGCAATTGAAAATGAAAATGTACTCGAGTTACTAAAGTCTAGCCGAGATTGAAACAATAAAAAGAGTAAATTATAATTCTCTAAGCATTGATGTGTCGATACAGTTTTAGTACATACTTTGGTTTGGTGAGAGAGGTGTCTCTACCTCTTACTCGCCATTGATACATCGTCTCTTTAAAACATGGGTAGTATTAATCTGCCTTAGAAGTGTCCGTCCTTCAAAGAATATTGAATGAAAGCTTATATACAATTGCCATTTATGTATATAACTTTTCCATCCGGTTGCTATCCTCTTGTTAACATATACGCTAAACAAACAAAGTAAAATAGTCATGTTTACAAAAGAAAAAAAAATACAAAACTACTTTCGTTCTTGGTTTGTGCCCAAAACTAGAAATGCTTTTCGCCTTTTGGCATATTTCAAAATATTAATGATATTTCGCCCAGCATACACTCTCCTCCTAATGTTGTTTTTAATGTAACTGACAACATTGGAATCTTTGATTTACTCGTACAATGTAATATACCATCAAAAATCACATTTTGCACTGATTACAGAAAATGTAACTTACTTTTGTAGTACCCTGTACTAGTGATTAATGTTCTATAGATACAATTGTTTTACCTTGATAACGGTTTTAACATTCCATTATTCTAGGTAAATAAAATTAAATCCGAACAAAAACACCAGAGGTGCAAAAAGTGGAGCCAAGTTCTTTAGCCCTAAAAAGGTGTGAAATGGGAGACGGATCAGCCAAGTTCCTTGGTGACAGCATGTAACAGGAAAAAAGGAACTTGGCGCGAGCTGGCAACAGCCTTAAGGTTGGTGGCGGTGGACGTAGTGTGTTTTAGGATCCCCACCACCCTTATAGCTTGAGGATCATGAACCTTGCCACCTCGCGCCAAGTTCCTTTGTTCCTGTTACATGCTGTCACCAAGGAAGTTGGCTCATCCGTCTCCCATTTCACACCCTTTTAGGGCTAAAGAACTTGGCTCCACTTTTTGCACCTCTGGTGTTTTTGTTCGGATTTCACAGCTTTTTGTAGGTGTATAATATATATACTCGCTCTCTCGGCCTCGTTTAGGTCCTCGCCCCCCGTAGTTGGCTGCGGCCTTAACTTCGAGTTTTTGGGTACTTACGCCCCTTTATCGTAACCACTCTCCAGGACACTGTGCTTCCATGTTGCAGATTTTTCCCATACCCACCACCCGTGGGAATGAAATATTTATTGAAACATAGGGAATCTTTGCCATATTTATTGTAACCTACTTGTGATGATACAGCAAATTTGCTTCCTGCTGGCGGCTCTAAAATCCACCACCACCAACCCTAAGGCTCGAACATCACCTGATGTTTTGCTCGGATTTCACAGCTTTTTATACGTGTATATATATACTAGGTTCGCCTCGCTGGGTGTGCTGCCCGAGAATTCCGTGTGCGCCCCAACTTCAAATTTTTAGGGTTACGCCCCCTTTATTGTGATCAGACTTTCTGGGGACAGCGCCCCATGCTGTGCAGACCTTTTCCCATATCGCCTCGGGGGCTGCACCCTCATAGCGGTGGTTTGATCGATTTATTGAAACATTTTCGTGATGGTACACTTTCATACAAATTTCGTTTCTCTAGCTTCAGTGGTTTGGAAAATGGTATTTGGGCGGCTATGTTGAATTAAAGAAAGCGATTTTTAAAAAGTTTTCTTACATTGCCGTTACCTACTTGTGATGGTACACCTTCATACCAAATTTCGTTTCTATAGCTCGAATGGTGTGGAAAAAGTTTTTGTGCGGCCATTTTGATCCAAGTTAACAACTTTTTCAAAAATGTAAATTATTCCTAAACTACTCTTGTTAATACACCTTTATGCCAAATTTCGTATCTCTAGTTCAAACGGTCTGGAAAATGGATTATGAAGTCAGCCATTTTGGATTCAAAATGATGTCTTTGCAGATATTTTGTAATCTACTAGTGATGATATACCGTCATACTTCGAAATTTCATATTTCAATTTTTAACATCTTTTTTCTTACAGAACCTCAAAATCGCTGATTTCGCAATAAACTCTTCTTCCTGTATAACATGCTGACGTTTTGTGACACGTGGAACTCGGCTGCATGCACTGCCGTACGTGTTGATACTCCCCTCGATTCGCTCGCGTCGCTGCGCCAAGAATCCCACGGCAGGCCGCGCATCGAACTTGAGGAGTTTGGAGGAACTGCGTCTTTTTATCACAA
>JAGDQP010000365.1:111391-145972 GCA_022664845.1 Lepisma saccharinum
TTGTAACCTACTTGTGATGATACAGCAAATTTGCTTCCTGCTGGCGGACCTAAAATCCACCAACCCTAAGGCTCGAACATCACCTGATGTTTTGCTCGGATTTCACAGCTTTTTATACGTGTATATATATACTAGGTTCGCCTCGCTGGGTGTGCTGCCCCAGAATTCCGTGTGCGCCCCAACTTCAAATTTTTAGGGTTACGCCCCCTTTATTGTGATCAGACTTTCTGGGGACAGCGCCCCATGCTGTGCAGACCTTTTCCCATATCGCCTCGGGGGCTGCACGCTCATAGCGGTGGTTTGATCCATTTATTGAAACATTTTCGTGATGGTACACCTTCATACCAAATTTCGTTTCTCTAGCTTCAGTGGTTTGGAAAATGGTATTTGGGCGGCTATGTTGAATTAAAGAAAGCGATTTTTAAAAAGTTTTCTTACATTGCCGTTACCTACTTGTGATGGTACACCTTCATACCAGATTTCGTTTCTATAGCTCGAATGGTGTGGAAAAAGTTTTTGTGCGGCCATTTTGATCCAAGTTAACAACTTTTTCAAAAATGTAAATTATTCCTAAACTACTCTTGTTAATACACCTTTATGCCAAATTTCGTATCCCTAGTTCAAACGTTCTGGAAAATGGATTATGAAGTCAGCCATTTTGGATTCAAAATGATGTCTTTGCAGATATTTTGTAATCTACTAGTGATGATATACCGTCATACTTCGAAATTTCATATTTCAATTTTTAACATCTTTTTTCTTACAGAACCTCAAAATCGCTGATTTCGCAATAAACTCTTGTTCCTGTATAGCATGCTGACGTTTTGTGACACGCGGAACTCGGCTGCATGCACTGCCGTACGTGTTGATACTCCCCTCGATTCGCTCGCGTCGCTGCGCCAAGAATCCCACGGCAGGCCGCGCATCGAACTTGAGGAGTTTGGAGGAACTGCGTCTTTTTATCACAACCAGAATCTGCAGTGCACTGCGCCACATGATGCAGATATCCCCTCATACTCCAGAGCGCTGCGTCCGAATGGGGAAACGTCCACATTCTGCCTGTATAACATGCTCCTGGCAATGCTAACGTTTATGACGAGTAAAACTTTGTGGGACACGCAGGAGTATTGGAAGTTGGCACGAGGAACTAGGCTCATCCATATTCCATTTCACCACTTTTTAAGGTTGAAGGAGTTGACTGGACAGTTTGCACCCCTGGTGCTTTTGCTCGTATTTCGCAGCTTTTTACACTTGTGTAATGTATATACTCGCTTCGCCTCATTGGGGCGCTGCCCCCAGAATTCCAAGATGGCCTCGCTGGGGCGCACCCCTTTATTGCAATCAGGCTCCAGCTGGGAACTGTACCCTAGTAGGGGAGACGAGCCGAATTTATTCTAACCTACTCGTAATGGTACACCTTCATACCAAATTTCGTTTCTCTAGCTTCAGTCATTATAAAGTGGGGCTTAGGCGGGCATTTTGGATAAAAGATGGACACATTTTTAACGTTTTCTTATATTTTCGTGACATACTCGTGATGATACACTGTCATACCAAATTTCATTTCTCTATCTCGAACGATGTGAAAAATGGTATTTCAGCTGCCATTTTGAATCAAAGATGGTGAATTTTTTAAAACGTTGTTATGTTTTCCTAAACTACTCTTGATAATAATACATCATTATGCCAAATTTCGTATCTCTGGCTCAAGCAGTTGGAAAATGGATTTATGACGCCCGCAATTTTGGATCCAAGATGGCGTCTTTAGAGATATTTTGTAATATTTTCATACTCTACAAATAATGTTGTACTGTCAAACTAAATTTCATTATTCTAGCGGCAGCCGTTTAGGCTGTGTATTCTTTAAAATTTTAGGGTTGGCGGCCATTTTGAATTCAAGTTGGCAACTTTTTCAAATTTTTAAAAAGTTTTCTTAATTTGCTACCAATGATGTAGTTTCATACCAAATTTCACTGTTCTATCTTTAGCCGTTTAGGCTGTGTATTCTTTGAAATTTTAGGTTTGGCGGCCATTTTGAATCCAAGATGGCGACCTTTTCAAAATGTCGGAATTTTTCCTTTATCTACTTATCATCCTCTACCTTCATGCCAAATTTCATGTTTCTAGCTTACTCCAAACACCCTAAACAATATGATGAGTGAGTCAGTGAGTGAGTGAGTGAGTGAGTCAGTGAGTGAGTGAGTGAGTGAGTGAGTGAGTGAGTCAGTTAGCCTAAAATGTGCAATTTCAGGGGTCCACAACTAGAACATAGTTTGAGATACGAATATGAAATTTTGTACATCTGCACATATTTACCATATCTCCTTAACGGCAAAAGCTCATATCCCTATCTTTAACATCTTTTTTCTTACGGGGCCCCCAAATCGTCGATTTTGCCATAAACTCTTGTTCCTGTATAACATGCTTCTGGCAGTGCTAACGTTTTCTGACGTGAAGAACTTGGCTCATGCACTGCCGTGCATGTTGATTATAGATAAATTACAAATTAGCACTTTGAAAATTCGACAAAATGACAAACTGGCAAAAATTAATGTGTTCTTGTTGATCTTACCGATCAAATTAACGCTATTAAAATATAACCGTTTCGGTTCCGCTATAAGAACAGTCAAAGTAAAGGTTCCGTCATTTAAAAAAAATAATCACGTTTTTTTTTTTCCATTTGTTAAGAAAACACTGGTTTCAAATTTTACAAACTCTATTGCCTCTTTCTATAGCACAATTGCTTTCAACTGTTGGAATTCTCGGAAACTATCTTTCAAGCGCTTATGAAAGAAACCATTGTTATTTAACCATTTAATAATATCTATCTTTGTGACTTGAGATTCATTTTAGATATTGTCCCATTCTGTCCAAGCCTCCTCAAAAACGTCTTTGTTATGTCTTCGTTCTTTTGTTTTCTTCTGTTCTTTTATAGAAGAACTGGTGTCATGTTGATGCTTCACTTCTGTAACTACTTCTGTAGTAACATGATCACTGTCTTGTCTTGGAGTATATTGTTTTAATAAAAGTCCCATTTGAGTAATCTGTTTATGTAATTTCTCCATTTCACTTTCTATATGATTGATCCGGTTCCTGTTTGTGTTGTCAAACTGTGCTTGTTCCTGTCTACATACTGAACGAACATATTCCTCATCTGGTGAATTGTTTTCAGATGTCACTTTTTGCAATACTTTATCTAACTTATTCAAGACTGAATCAAGCCTCGATATGTTGGCTAAACTTGCTTCCATCTGAGATTTTAATTTGACATCTGTAGGCTGAGATGAAGACTTCCACTCATAAAACACTATTTAAACTTATCATGCCAAACAAGGTATAAGGGACAGTTAACGTGATAAAAAAATTCTAGGGAATAGGGTTGTTTATTTCTCTTGACCTCTAAAGTTACCTTGCCTATTATGGGAATTTCTGTATTGTTTAATAATCTTAATACTTGCATATCTGGTATGTATCTGAAGCTTGCAATCCTACCAATTTGTTAAGCGACATCAGATTACAATCGAATCCTGAGTTGATTATTCCTTGAAGAAGACTTCCTTTGCATTCTACATCCACTCGTGGGAAAATTCTATCGTCTGTTTTCACCTCCTTTGAAGACACCATTTTGCAACACAAAAACATCTGATAAGACTCTTTCTGTGTCCGGTGTAACTTGTTTATCATACCAAACCGATGTAATTTCTGTCCTTGGTATTAATTGAGATTATGCTGTCTGGTCTGTCTGGACATCCTCCCCTAATTGACCTACTGCGTTAGTCGCAAAGTTCTTTTTACCCTAGCAAGTATGTGCTATATGTCCTTTCTTATTACATTTTTTGCTAACCAATCTCTTTGCAAAACAATTCTCATATTCTTCAGATGTCTTATGGTAACCAGCGCACCCCATGCAGATGGATTTCTTAAGAATGTTTTCTTTTCGTGTCCAGTTTATATCAGTTCTGACATTTTGACATTCTTGGAATCTAGTCGATTGAGTATTGTTTGTGTTTACTTGCCGGAACAAAGAGCTGTCTTTGTCCACTTGATCATCTATTTGAATGATCTATATTCCCTTCTCAAGTGTTAGCTTGTCATTAGCCAAAAGTCTTCCGCGGGTATTGTCTCTCCTGATTCCTACGACAAGCTGGTCCCTTATCATGTTGTCGTGTACTTGATCAAATGCGCAACTCATGGCTTGATTTCTTAATTGAATCATAAAATCTGATGTTTGTAATGCTTGTTGCTTCATTGTGTGAAAACGAAATCACTCTACGATGATATTCACCTTCCGTAAAAAATGTTCTTTGAGTTTTCTCTGAATTTCCTTGAAAGATTGTTCACCCAAGATATCTGGCGCAAACATGTATTTTAATCTAGCGTATAGAGTATGTCCTATATTTGCTAAAAAATGGTGTTTGTTTGTCTTCATCTATGTTATAAGCTTTGCAATAACTTGTAAATGATTCAATGTATATGTTAATGTCCATTTCGTGTGGTTCAAATTGTTCTAAAGGTATATTGCTTATAATTTTGTTGCTTTCAAATATAGTTAAGATCATTAAAATCACAAAACTTTACAATCTTCTAAATTTTGTCCCTCGATGGTCGCAAAGCCTCTATCAA
Organism: Lepisma saccharinum; assembly: GCA_022664845.1. Lineage (NCBI taxonomy): Eukaryota > Metazoa > Arthropoda > Insecta > Zygentoma > Lepismatidae > Lepisma > Lepisma saccharinum. The sequence goes on from JAGDQP010000365.1 coordinate 116,015, forward strand.
CTACAGATTCGCACCAAACTTTATACGCTGTGCAGTCGTTTGAAATATAAATGCTCATATGTTTAGATTGCAATTGAAAATGGAAATGTACTCGAGTTACTAAAGTCTAGCCGAGATTGAAACAATAAAAAGAGTAAATTATAATTCTCTAAGCATTGATGTGTCGATACATTTGGAGTACATACTTTGGTTTGGTGAGAGAGGTGTCTCTACCTCTTACTCGCCATTGATACATCGTCTCTTTAAAACATGGGTAGTATTCATCTGCCTTAGAAGTGTCCGTCCTTCAAAGAATATTGAATGAAAGCTTATATACAATTGCCATTTATGTATATAACTTTTCCATCCGGTTGCTATCCTCTTGTTAACATATAGGCTAAACAAAACAAATTAAAGTCGTCATGTTTACAAAAGGAAAAAGATACAAAATTACTTTCGTTTTTAGTTTGTGCCCAAAACCAGAAATACTTTTCACCTTGTGGCATAAATCTTAATGATGTTTCGCTCAGCACTTACTTACTTACGAAACTCGCAAGTTAATCGCCGCTACAACAAACGTTCGTCATATGATTCTATCCTGATAAATATCTAGTTACTTTTCATCACAAATACCTTTTCTCGTAGATCCCTTCTAATATTTTCTTCCGAACGACGTCTCGGTTTTCTCAACGATTTTTCCTCCGGATTTCCAACCACGATGGAATATAATCTTCGTTTTCCCCCATCCAAGCTACATGACCTGCCTAGCTTAGACAGCACGATTTCATTATTCTTACAACATCGGTTGAGTCGTACAGTCCATGAAGCTCTTCATTATGTAGTCTCCTCTATTCTCCAGTCCTCTCGTCCCTTTTCGGCCCGTATATCTTTCTCAAAACCATATTTTCAAACACACGTAATTTATGTTCATCTACTAGGTCCGTCATAAGTAACAGTAACATTTGGAAAGCTTACAAATAGCTAATGAATACAGAGTATAACACTTCCCACTTTGCACCAAAGAACATAACTATATTTTTTGCTCCTTGGTCAACCCTAAACTGCTTAAGATTTCGAAACTCCTAGTTTTCTTTCTTTTCCTCGTTTCTAGATAATAGTGATGAATCCAAGCCTCATTTGCAGTTTCAAATATTTCAAGAAACGGTTGCTTCGTCACGGTACTTTTTTAGAAAATACTTGTACGAAAAAACTTTACCCCCCCCCACTCCTCTCATTTCTGTGTCTCTGTATACACTCTAAGCAAAGATCTTGCAGGTAATTTATTAAGAGCCAGTTATTTAGTTTACATTTTTTACGGACATTGTTGAGTATAAAATCTATGTCCAAGATAATATCTCTTCAATCATGACTTACAAATCAGGCACTTTATGTGTTGTTTCATATATTCAGAGTTTCTTTGCTCTGTGCAAGACTCTTAAACAAGTTTGCTTCATTTAAATTCACATCACTACTGTTTTATTTAGACACCAAGTTTCCTTAATGTTTCACATGTCATCATGGATTTGATACAGAACCCTAACACTCTTTCCATTTTTGAAGTCATCTTTATTCAAGTAGTTACTATACCACCACGCAAACATGTTCATATCTGACATTTTTCATACCATCTCATGAAACGTGTAATTTATTTGTGTGATATCTAGTCAGAACTTCATGAATTGTTTGTATAAGTTTTAATTTAAAAACTAGAACTTTCAAAATGGGCACTAAGAGGGTTTTCACAATAAACTTACATAAGCTTTATGTAAAAAGACTTAATAGCAAATAATATAAACTTTTATATGTAGAAATAGAATTTATTTATATAGATTAGTAAGCAACAAGGTATCACTGAGTGTTCGATTACATAAAGCAGTAATATGTACAATATTTAGAAAAGGTGACTGAAGAATAAGGTGTGAAATATTTGAAAACGATAGCTTGAAGATAAAATATGAGTTGGTTAAAGAATACATAACATGATATTAATGCAGTGGTAACAACAAGTAGTGAAGTAAGAAATATAAGCAGACATATATGAAAAAATTAAGGATAATAAACGGTTTACTTTAAAGATTTAATGGAGGAAGTACTGGAAATCTATGAACGCATAAAGAATGAATGAAATGATAATTTATGAAGACACGAAAGAAAAAAACATCTAGGTCTGTTTTGGAGGATCCACATTTCTCGGTACAACAGAAATTATCATAATCAGAAACACAAAATGTAGTAAAATTGAGTCTATGCTGAAAGCACGTCCCTCAAGGAAGGAGAAATAGTATAATGATAGCCTTGCAACCATAATAAGTTTGATCTCATGATATTTATTCTTTAGCAAGTAGCATTCAAATGAATACAAATTTTCTCAAGAACTTTATCGCAGCGGGAAAGACTTTTTGTGTAGGTTTCCTTTCGTTTCTCTCGGAATCTTTATCATTCGATTTTGTTTCTCTCTCGTTTCAAACCCTCTTCAATATTCCAGTCGTAACAAAACTTAACAAGATGTGTAACAAGTTGCTGCTTCCCAGAGAATGAGAAAAATAAAAGGAAGAAACGCGATTTCCCACTTTGTAAATGAAAAATAGTTCCCTTGTTTCCAAGTTTCAGAATATTCAAATAATCAAATGTCATCCTTCTTTTACTACAGAAATTGGTGAAAGGGAGATTCGAACAGAATTTATGCTTGGTATGTGTGGCTCGCAAAGTTTCCAATGTCAACAAGAAATTGAAATAGGAAAGAAAAAAACTGTTCAGAAAAATACAGCTACTGGGCAAATTTGGCACACACGACTCATAGCCATGTTTTCCTTTTATTTTTATTTCTCGTTTCTTTTTTTAGAACAAAGAGGGGGAAACTAAGCTTTGTTTCTGGTAGAATGGTTATTCTAGAAAATCAATTTGACCATTTAACAGTGTTGCAGACTTCACAATCTTGGAAATATTAATTTAAAATATTTTAAATAGTTAATAATTGAGACAATAAATATTTATAATAACAGTTAAAAAGATATTGTGAATTTGGCGTACAGTGTGACTATACTATATATGGCTGAAAGCAAAATATCCAAATATTTGAATTCGTTTGATTTAAGGATGAGCTATGCAGACATAATAGTATAGTTGAATTTGCTTTAAACCATGTAAGTTTTTTTTTTCTGTTTACTCTTGTTAAAAGAAATGGAATATTGCTACGGAATACTATTGTGAATTGTTAAATTTGGTGTTAATACAGTCCTGAAAACTTGTGGAAGATTATCCAATACAGTCAACACACTAAATAGAAGGCCTAGAAACACAATAATTGCGAATTTCTTGATAAGGTAAGATAAGGTAACAGCACTGTGGCTTACGATCGCCCGATGTGATTTTCTTGAGTATCGACAACAATATATTTATCTTGTCTGCATTGTGAGTCAGATCTATTGTTATTTACGTAGGACAATATATCGATATAATCCCGAATATCCAGATCCAGATGTTCTTTACTGCCAGGAATTATCTTCACGTAAATTTACATTTCAGGTTTGTACTAAGATCTAATGCCTAAATCCATCGTGTTTGAGAATTGATCATTTTTGGCAAGCACAACGGGGTAAGCCTTCTGAGTCATTATTCTACAGTAAAACCTGAAATCTGTTCGAAGCAGGGTTTTTCAATAATTACTATCAGCAGAATGGAATGTATCGGGGATATTTTTGAAGTTCATTTTTGAAAAGCGAATTTTGTACAGGTGTTCTTTATAGTTTTAAAGTATTTAATTAGTATTAGTAAGGATGTTTATGAATAATAATAAACTAGCTAACTAACTAATTAACTTTATGGCTTGCGGAACTCGCAAGTTTATCGTCGCAGTAACAAACGTATGCCATGTATGATAATACCAAAGAAGTAAGTTAAAATCTAAAAATAACGAGATGGGGAAGGTAGTTTAACTATAATCAAGAGTGGACGTGCTAAACGCGATCCGAGAACATAATTAGAAATTAAATGTATTGTACTTCGAACTAACTCTACGTTCTATTTTGTATTTCAATCACATTTTTTAATTAGTCCTCATCTATTTCCACGCAAAACTATAGTAAGTATATACAAATGGAAAATTGGGTAAACTTGTACTCTTAAAATATCCGCCAATATGAGAGAAATTAAATTTTGTCCTATTTTTATTAAATCTAGAACATTGCGTATTGTATGCTGTATAAGTTTATTTAAACTGTCAGTTTTCTTTTCTTTTAAAATATGTGATTCAAATGTCGAATCAATCAAATTTGAAAAAAGATAGGTCTATATTGAATCATATTTGACGTACATTAAATGACGTTTACTTTTATATAATCTATAGGGTGTCTAACACCCTGGAAAAGCTGGAAAATCTGGAATACTCGGGGAATTTTATAAATCTGAATACCCAGAGAAATATATAATTTATGAGGGAAACTTAGGGAAATTTATGAGATGGACCTGTCCACAGTTGGTTGGAGAATTGCCCCGGCAAGGCAGGGATCGTGGACTGGATTCCTACTGCTGACAGGAATTTTTCCAATCTGTTAAAATCCTCTATTTTAAAGAAATTATCAAGATACTTGGACTGGGTGATGGTGGGATTATAAAAAGGTCATTGCGTATTATTTATATACTCTACTATACTAAGAACTCTGGGAATTTGAAAAAAAAATATATATAATGGAAAACCTAGAAATCTCAGGAAATTTCAAGACACAAAATTAGTAGACACCATGAATTTAAGAATAACTTGTTTATTTTGGAATAATCAATAATACTGTACAACCAATTTAACTGTGATGACCTCGAAATCACATTTTAGGTATAATTTGAGCAATGATTCACATTGTAGAACTAAATATTTCTAAATGAAGAACCGAGAAATTTGCTGACAATTTGTTTGAAATTTTCGAAATACTTGCTTGCACAACTAATGTATATGATTATAATATCAGTTTAATTGCACAGTCAACATTAGTGTGAGAAGCTATTCGAACCCCCCTTTCAGTCAAAATGCCATTTTATTGAGATTAATGTGTTAGTGAATTTGAAACAGTTTACTAAATTGAAATATATTTTTCACTTCCTATTAATTCATCTGACATGTAGAAACATTTTGAGTAATTGTTACCATACTCCAATATTATGTTTTTTTAATATGAACATTAGAGGACAAAAAAAGACCCTAAGCAAAGTTTCTGAGGAGAAAGAAAATAGACTTAGAAGCACTATTGTTTTCTCTTTTACTAGGTTTAATAAATCTCCAGTAACTTAGCACTCATTTGCATGTTAACCTTCATTTCACATGTTTAAAATATCTAAGAAAGCAATGGAATCCCATCACAATATCATTTTCATATTTTGATTGCGTTGCTTTTTGTACATGTGCACTTCATTTTACATACAAATATTATGTGCCATAAATTAACGTATCGTTTTACTACAGTTTTGGTAAAGTGGATTCAGAACCACGCCGTTGAATGTACCCCGGTCGGAATTTAACCAGTGACCATGTGCACAGAAAGCGAGAGCACTAAGCTCTCGGCTGTCCCAAGGTCAACTCAGTCTTGTGTTATTTCTTCATTAAACATCAGAAGTCCATTTCCATTGAACAAGTTGAGTACCTCTAGAAGGTTGAATATGAGAAGTGCCTAAGTGGTTGGCTGATCCTAGTTCTCCGATCCTAGTGGTCGGCCTTGTGTGTCTCACATCGCTTTCATTCACTTACTATTGATAAGCAGTTCCTTCTCACAAATTTCAAATGAATTACTCGTAAATTGCTGCACCAATCCTAACTTCCTGACGTTTCAGTATCAAATATTCTGCTTGAAAATATGCTTGAATAAGTTTCTTTAATTCTTTTAAAACAAATAAGCTTTACGCTTCTCTAAATCATTACATCCAATCAAATACATAACATTCATAACAAGATAAAAATGAAACATATATTCCAGTGTTTTTCAACCCGCTTTAACATGCGGCACATTATAGGTGTGATTTAAAATCCCGCGTCACACTCATATTATCTAAATAAAATACAAATTATTCTTATCTGAAACTAACATTTTTGTGTTTGTATTCGAAGTTAATGATAGAAATGCAATTAATTACTAAATATTAACTAAAAACTTAGAATAAATAAATAAACACTAAATATTATAAATAATTCACTGTTCTATTATAGTATCTATTTCATCTATTAATGGGATCTGAATCTACTGTTTTCATTTTCTGGCGGTACACCAGCTGAAGAAGCCAAGCCTATTTTGTTGGACTGATGCCTTTTGGTCATATGCTCATCAACTTTCTCTTATTTCTTTAAACACTAATTGTTTTCTGTTTTTCTTTTCAACTAGTTTTTTGACACTCGAATCTCCGAGCATGTAGGAAGTATTCAAAACAAGCTCATAGTCACAGTATCTGGAAAGGAGCAAAGTAAGCTTTTTCTGCCAAAAAAACAATCTATATTCGAATCTTGTATATCGCGCGGTCATTGAACAGAAATCTATTAACAGTCGTGAAGTGGATTCTATGTTAATCAGGTAAAGCTTTGTTCTTATTTGACTATATAATTTACGTTTATAGAATGTACTGTTACCTACTACCTTAGCTCATGTTCTGAGTGAGAACGTTCTCGGTGAGCACAAAATAAGGAAAATGTTATGAGGATTGTATGAGCTCTATAAAGCTATCATCTCGACATTACTCTTGTGGGAAAGAGAAAAAAAACCTGTTGCGATTATAAATGTTGCTAAAATATGAACCACTACTAATCTCGAGCCAACAATTATTAATTCTTCTAAAAGATCGTTTCCTTCATGCACAGATATTTATAGATTAATTTCTTCAGAGAGTAATTTCGATCAAATACTGCTGAATCATATTACATGAGAGTACTTTAGTTATGAGCAGTTAAATAACCAAATAGTATTTGGTTATATTGAAATAAGAATCACCGAATATTGGAATATAAGTGTATACAACGCGGTACGAGATCGATGGTCATTCCTTATTCTATTCACCTATTAATTTAATTTATTTGTGAACAAAATGAGTGAGAAAAGTTACTTTTCATCACAATTTCATTTATGTGTAGACTTATTTCAAAGAACTTTATCTATGTAGTAGAGAGCAAAACAAAACTTTTTGCACATTTATACATTACTAGTGCTGCTAATTATAGCATCCAATTAGTGATCTTTGGACAACTTTCATGTTTCTATATTACATCTCTGAACCATGTTAAATATAAGGTCTAAGATCAGCTATGTGAAGTAAATATTCATATTGTTATATCGAAATATCAGCGTAATATTCTGTGAACCCAGGGAGCAACATTTCCAACGCATGCATCTCATTCAAGAGGAACTAAATAGATGGTGCTTCATAATTAAAATATGTAGCCGGTCTGAGCTTCTCATTTCCTTTACAATCCTTGGTAAAAATATAACGCTGCGTCAGGCATATTTCACAAGGAAATTAATTCATTTTTTTTTTAGAAGAAACTGTTATTTTCCCACTGCTGTTTTTCCTTTGTTTTCTCGAACATTGGTTAGGTTTTCCTCTCTCATAGTAAAACCTCGCCTTTTTTTGTAGTTCTGTTGAATTTGATCCGTGTTTCTTCAGATCTACAAAACCAAAGTTTATAATATTTTTATGAATTACGTGCGAGTGACTAAAATCACTTCTCTTGAAAGGGGTAAGAAACTGAAAAGATGTACTCACTGTCCTGCAAAAGTATCTTATTATTACGCTATAGTAGCCAGCGAGTACCGCTTTGAAACGAGCGAGATCTGGAGGAAGGCAAGTGAGTACTATATCCTTCGTTAATTTTAGAGTTAAAAATACTTAAACTGAGGAGGATGGTAAATTGTTAAAACGGAATCAGTCACCATTTGTCTGTGAGAGTGCAAGTTTTTAATATTACTTTAATAATCAGGATTTTTTAAAAATAAAAATGAGTTAGAACATCACTCTGAATTTACAAAACAAGCTGAAACTATTAAAAGGACTGTATTGCCCTCAACTCTGAGCTTATATAAACCTTTATTTTAATATTTCATTCACTTTCTCGTTGTGACTGATAAGTTTATATCAAGTCACGTTTTAACTTAACTGTTTACAAAACTTATCCGAGAGTTCACTTGACTGCATTGCCCATCATTGCTTCTGTTGTTACACATGCAAATCTTCCCTGTTGGTACAGTTTATTGCTTTAGTGTCGATGTTTTTCAAATTTTAGTAATCAGTTAATAATTATCGGAATTGAACTGTATAAATGTCAACAAATGAGTTTCACTATTATAACTGATAATTATATGTATATTATATATAAAATGTTTGTAAGTTCCAGCATAACTCTGGAACGCACAGAGAAATTTCCACCAAACTTGGTACACATATCACCTACAATGTAAAAAAAAAAAATACTGTGAGGTATGAAACCCCTAGCATACCTAAATGTGGAGGTGGGAAGGGGATGAGAGGTACAACTAATAAAAAAAACCGATACTAGTGTCGGAATCCATAGCACTAGTAGCCACTGAGATGAATAGTGACACTCTTGATGTCGTTTAAGTTGAAGTTCAGCCCTTATCGGCATGAGAGATAGGTGGTGAAAAAAATGTCTAAACTGACCGAGATTATTGTTGAATCAATAGTTTTCGGGGTGACTGGTGGCAGTCCCGATGACTGTTGCTAACATATGTTATTCACTTCGCTTCAACGAGCGGGCAAATCAGCTAGTACTGTTATAAAAAGAATCAAGTTTGTTTCTAATAATGTATTTAATTTTTTTCTCCAGAAGTGCTTATTGTTACATATGCGTTGTTCTAATCATACATATAAATTTTCTGCGACATTTAATTTTTATGTCAATTCATTTTAATTTCTGTTAACATTAATATGCATACCACTTTTCGTGGGTAGATAAGGTTGAATTTGAATAATAATCACAAAAATATGATAACTGATTTTATATGGCTGTTCTTACCACTATTATTATTATCAAATTCGTCCAGGATTTCTGAACTTACTGTATGTTTTCTTCCTTAGAAGTCATTATGGTAGCAACTATCGTTGTAAAGGTAACGCTTCATGTGTTCGAATTCGAAGAAAAATTAATCAAAATGACCTTTGAAACTAAGACGTCTTCCTAGAATTCTCCACAATTCTCCTGAGGTATCTATTGTAATTCCTCATGCGGAAGTCGACTTCCAAAGACTCCTAACAAAGGTTTTCCCACACACGATCACTAATCCCTTGCGAGTGGCCTAGCCAGGTCCTCTTCGTTTAAGCAGTGCACAGACAACTGAACTTATCCGGGAGCATTTTCTGTAGCACTGTTTTCTTTTTGTAGATGTTTTTGTGTAGTTCTTTGCATGTAAACTTCATTGTATCCTCACTACTGACTGGCCATTTGCGAGTTCGAACACAACACATCCTTTCTTTTTACCTGTACGCTACATAATTTAGGCACTGCTGCTAGATAAAATAAATAATAAAGCGCTGCGCATTTGTTTTGCTAAAGCTTTGTGAGTTTCCATAGCCTTCCGTGTCTGTTTTGGTAACAACTTTATGGGATGCGGAAACTACTGGGGGAAATTATAATTTACCATATTTACAGTGTGTTCTTGAAACAGTACAACAAACTTCGGGAAGACATTATTCACATCAATGCAAGAAAAAAGTATAATTCAAGACATTTCAAAAAATGTGTAGTTTCGGAGCTACATGCGTTCAAAATTAAGGTGATATCCTGCTAAATGATGTCATATCTCGACTGACTTGTAGGCTTAGGAAATCACCATTAGTTGTACCCAATGCATCTATTGTATCCATGTTTATGGTTGAGAAATGCAGCTTAGTTGCTCTATTAAGCAATATTAATTCCTTAACAACGAAATTCTTATGTTGTGAAACCTTAATATGCGGTGCCTCTTCAAACATAAATATTGCTCAGAAAGTTTAATATGCGGGCTACAACTTCGCATTAAGTTTAATTTCCTTTAACTTCGAAACTAAGTATTTTCCGAAATTTCGTCAAAGGAGACTTTTTCTTGTTTGTATATGAATAGTCACCTTTCAAAGTTTGTCGCATTATTTCAGGAATGTATTGTATATTTGTTGAAAAATATTGTAAACTCTAGGTGTAATGTAATAAAACTAAAAAAAAAAAACTTTTGTCTAATGAATATGATAAATACGCCTAAGTATAAAGAATGGGTACTTTTCATTTTAGACGAACACTAAATGATGCAACTTTTATTCGGATAATGGAAAAAAAATGAAGTGGATTTTTAATTAAGAATACTTTTATTAAAAATTCTCCACTCAAAGGAAAAGGTAAAATAATACATATACGAGAAAAGTACTATTATATCATTGGACATTTCCGATAGTATGTTTTTATTGCAATAAAAAAAAATCTTCTTTTAAAGCAGACTACGCAAAAACATTTTATTTTCTTTCTCTGATGCATTTATCAAAAGTAATGAAGATTCTACGAAACAGTCTCAGTCTTGCGCTTAATCGGGCGCCGCCATGTTATGACGTAATTAATTTGCCGACTGCTTGTCATTAACATACAGATGGTATTTGATTTGTTGGCATTGTTAACAAGAGATGGGAAAATGGATCGAAAGAAATAGTCTTAAGTGGTGAATAGCATTTCTGTAATCCTTAACGCGTTACTTAGTTTGTTTTATCATACTTCTTTAAGATATTGACATATTTTGATAGCTTTAACACTAATTCATAGCAGCTCTTTTTTCATGGTTAAACCATATCTTCTAATAATGTTCTTTAGAATTCTTGTATTGAAAAAGAATTGCCTTTTTTTTTGTAAAAAAATGTGCACAGTAAAAAATAGCTGTGTTAATTCAACACAATGCGATGTCTCAGCGTGACTACCACTTTTGTGTGTTAAATCAACACAACACATGGAGTTGATTTCGGTACTGGGAGATAGAAAAAAGTTACGAATGTAGCGAGATTTGAACATGAGTTGTTCAGTTAGAAGTCGAACGTCTTACCGACTTCGCTAAATCGTCTAACAGGAAGAGTACTAGATTGAAACAATATAGAGGATAAAATGCTGAACCCCAAGCATAAAGTTACTCTCAAGACTTACGCCATGATTTAATCACTTTTCCATAGGTCAATTACGGATCACAATCTCTATTTATTGAGAATATGTTCCATTTCTATGAAACCAAGCGCAGCATTTGACATGTTGTTATGATAAAAAAGCAGTAATGCTGCTGAAGTGTTTGGCTGTCGCCATATTGCTTGCTTTCATAGAAATATAATATTCTCAATGAATGAGAATTCTTGTTCTCAATTGACAAATAGGAAGTGATTAAACCATGGGATAAGTCGTGCAAGTAACTTAGTTTGTTTTGGGTGTTCAGCAACATATATTTGATCCCATACACTGTTTAACCTATAGTGTAGTCGTTTAATTCAAATGGTATTCCCTAAATATCGTTTGCATCTTGTAACGGTAACCTTACCAGTCATTGAGTTGGGTGCGATTAAATTATGGTTTATTGATGTACGGGGGGATATATAAAAGGTAGCCTAACGATCTTCGTTCTATTTAACGAAAGCCAAACAAAATTATCTAATAAATCATCAGGTTAGGATTTGGGGTAGTATCGAAAAGGCATCCCGGTTTGAAATGAAATGCATATGTTTAGGATTACTTTATGTATAAATATTGTGCTCAACTGATATAACGGGGTTTACTAAAGTAAATACAACGAGGAAATTAGAAGTGCTACTGTTTTCTGTTTTCTGTATTCTGATTATATTGAGTATGAGACGTAAAATTCAAATAGGAACATTACGTAAGCTACGAGATGGCAAAGTAAAATACTGTATATGATATAATTAAACTACATAATGGATATAATTAAATGATGTAATAACTAATATAAACCAATATAAACCTGTACACAAGAATAATCCAAAGTTGATGCAGAGCTGAGAAATTGTAATACGATAATCTGCTGAGAATCAATTTCCCTCTTTCCACTACAGTTCTTTGTTTTGTGTTTGATAGAAATGTATGTATAATGATGCTCGGTAGAGGTCAATCGAAAATGATATGAATGTCATATCTAGGAACCGCAAACACAGATCAAAATCATGAATGGAAATTAATGTAAAACTGCAATTGTATAATTTTTGTATCTAGTCAAGGTGAAGTAGGAAATGTTTTAAGGGAGAATTAAGTTATGATTTATGTATACGAGATTATAGAACCGAGATACTAATTACACAAATCTATGTAAAGTATTGTTACTGGTTACCTTGATAGAGAACTAAGAGAACTAAGAGACTTATAAGAATTCTAACACGTTCTTATGAAAGTAAATTGCTTAAAGCAACATTACCAGGTTTTTCATTTCGACGCTCGACTTAACTGCTATAGTAACTTTTCGTTACTCTAGGCCAGGTTTATAGAAACTGGGTGTCGCCTCACCCGTTGTGCACAAGCCCGGGTTCCCCCAAGTAGGCACTTCAGTTCATGACGTCAGGTGGAACAAAGAGTACACGCCCTGATCTTCGAAGTAAAGAGTCTCATGCTAAGATTGAACAGCCGGATAATAAATACTAAATATTAGGAAATACATATATCGTCTGTTATTGAATTATAGATATCGTGTTCTCTTACAATCTAGTGGCTTTTCTATCTGACGATTTAGTCAAGTCGGTTAGACACTCTACTTCTAAATGAGCAACCCATGTTCAAGCCTCACTGCAGCCGTAACATTTTTTTTTCACAGTACCGAAATCAACACCGTGTGTTGTGTTGATTTAACACACAAAAGTGGTAGTCACACTGGGACACAGCATTGTGTTGAATTAACACAGCTATTTTTTGTAGTGTGGGCTTGTACATCCGACAATCATATATTTTTTTTAATGAATGCTAGTTAACCATTTTTCAAGAACTTAAAAGCACATGAATTAATAGTGCTCGTTACTGACATCTGTTAACAATTTAACGTACTACTTGTAGCCCGCGAATATATTGAATAGTTCTAATATGTCATTGTTATAACAATAATAAAAGCATGTAAGAAACAAAAATATACATTGAAACTATTACATTGAAGTTATTCTTGCGTTTCATGAAGTAAAATAAAACACGGCCTTTGATAGGATTCGAACAGCCTTAGGTGAAAGTGTAAAACGTTGAATGTTGCGTGCGCTAACCAATAGCGCCAAATTGTCAAGACTTCAGAATTGACACAAATTAGTGATAAGAAGAGCAGAAGGCTGATCTCTGTCATTGTTTCGACAATTTCTGTTATTAAAAACCCGTTATGCTGTTTTAACTTGTTGAAGTATGTTCTGCAGATTTGTACATTAATTATTTATTTAAGTGATGATGTTAATGTTCTTTCTTCTTCTTTTTTCGTCTTGAAACTTCCGAATAAGGAACATAACATAGGGGGAAGTATGTAGCTACGGAAATAGTATAAATTGATTACGTGAAACCAATCAGATGATGATTTTCGTTGTATGACGTAGGAGATTGAATTCTCGATATTTCATGCTACATTTCTACGTAAGCGAAATTCGTAGCGCTGAGATGTCAAAAACATTATATATTATTTAATCTAATGTACACAAACAAATTATAAAATATATAAGAACATTGAAAACAGAAATGTCCATTTTAACAAATTGTTAAAATTATTCTCTGTAACTATCAATAATTTAATATTATTTTGGAAACCCAAAAATGTCGGAAATGCATATAAGTGATTTATCCTCTAAGTATATTATATTAGATATGAACTGTTATGAAATTTGATTGATAAACTTTTCTATTTGTTTCATTAAATTATTTTTATTTGATTGTAAATATTTAAGAACATTTATGTTTAAACTGCTGTAATATTTTGTATCTCACTGTACTTGTGTGATGTAGTTTGCAATTTTCTTCACAGCTTGTTAATAATAATAATAATAATAATAATAAACAAAAATGTAACTAGTCCTATTACTGTTAATATTTACCTCAAGATTTCATTTACAATACAACTATGTCTAACTTTTGTATTATGACCAGTCTTTCATCGTTGAAGTATGAGTTCGTTTCCATTTTCATACGTACTGTCTTTTTAAATAAATTTTCCAATTTTATTGGTTTCCCATTAGTTTAATATCTCCAAAATACCATGTTTTGGCATAGTCCTAATTGCACATAAAATTATCATTATGTACTTTTCTTATCCGTATATATTTTCTTTAAATTCCTTTATGGTCACATTGAAAGGTGTGACATTATTTTAATGATGTTTTAATTCATGATTACCATGAGCAGATGTGAATAGATAAAAGTTATTTTAATTAGGTCTTCAAACATCTTTACGTTTTTTCTAAGTTTTGAATATAAAATTAATGCATTAGTGAATTGTAATGGAATTTCATGAAATGGTACATATATCAACAAAAATGCGAGAAGAACCAGAAATAGATCACTGTATAAATTTACTTTACTCTTTCCAGTGTTCGAAAATATCATATGCATAAACTTAATTCTATATTTTTTTAAAAGTAATTAATTATACAACAAAAATTGCTGAGACTTGCAAAGTATTAACTGAGAAAGGATTCAAGTAAACGTAAATCAAAATTTTGTAGAAACATATTTTAAATTGAATACTTTAAACGAAACAACTATCAAGATGAATATTACCTAAAATAAGCCAATGATTCGATTTCGAAATGGAATTACTAGAAGTTGGACAAAATATACTGTTCTATGTTAAATGAACCATGAAAAAAGAAAATAGTTATAAAGATAAAAGTATGTTTACATAAAGCATTCTATTTTCCTTTGTAATTATTTTATATTAATCCGCAATGGGAACCAAAGCTCTTTAAGGAAACGTGTTACATAACGTTAAGTCGCAAGTATGGTTTCCAGTTCTTCTAAAACCATAGGTTCCTCAATTCATTAGCTTGGAATTCAATGTTCTATATCTCAAGGTTCCGGAGAATCTACTGAAATCTGGACGCTTGTACGTCTTTTATAAAATCGTTTCGAACAAATTAGTACCACTACAATTCAGAACACTGTTGCAAACTCGGCGGAAGGAACCCCTACATTCAACCGTACCAGCAGAAACAAGAGTTATGTGGTGTAGACAATAGGCGGAATGAAGACTATCTTTTGCCTTTATTGAAATATTTATGAAGGTGGAAACGCTGCCAGCATGGCGAATCGTTGTCTGAACTCCATAGAAGGGAAAAACCGGACGAGGAAGAAAACAATAGGGAAGAAGAGAAACAGCATGTGATGACGAGTTGCTATTTTCCTCGCTCACATATTAAGCCTTCACCACTATTACAACTGTTTCGCGAGTGTACGGGGAATTTCGAGCAGGGCGGTATTTCTTCAGTTCAGCAGCTCTCGTACGTAGTAGCAAGGGTGGGCACAGCTCCAACACCCTGCTGCGAAGAGGATAGCCGCTGTTAGTCATCTGCTTCAATCGACAGCTATACTTTTTCTCCAACTTTTCTTCAGAAACTAAAGTATCTTCTTATTTTTACTCTTCTAACGTAACCAATTTCTTCAAAGTTTTTCTCCTTGTTTTTATTTATTTCTTCTCTCTATATAAACACAGTATATATGTATCTCCCCCCCCCTCTCTCTTAATGCCTTTCTTTCTTTCTTTCTTTCTTTCTTTCTCTGACTCTCTTGATATCTGGTTTACTTACTCAAAATGAATTGTTTATTTAAAACGGTTTTTTTTTGTGACGGATTCCAGGGTGGATAACAGTGAAACACTAAAGAGAGTAAAGCAGGTCATAATAGAGAAATATAGAAACTAATAAAAACTAAATAGTAACTCTATTGACATAATATTTACTATATCAAATATTTCTTATATGTTGCATTCAAGTTTTCTCCAGATTTTTCACGTATTCTTTGAAGTACTGTACACTAAAATAAAGCGACTAGAGGAACTTGCGGTTCTTTCCTTTTATTACTGATGCCGGGAAATTTAAGTGTAAACTATAACTGAATTATTTATGAAACTGAAAAGACTTATTTTACACCTTGTCATGTACTTACTGTAATATTACGTTTCTCAAGCATCGTGAGCTTTTTTTATATTCTGAAGAAGGACATTTTTAAATACCAACAATGTTTCTTTTTATGGACAGTTTATATTGAAACTGAAATGCCAGCAATCAATAATATAATATTCGAAGGAATAATGATACATAATACACATAATCTTTGTTTCACGCAGGAGCACAAACGATCAGTATATTTGTTCTAGATGTTATTTAATATAACAAGGCTACGTTCTGGCAACAGAACGGTATTATTTCTGGTTGTTCCTCAAGATCTGCTTTTCTTTATTCCAAATTCAATTGAACAAAAAGTCGCATGATGGAAAAGCAACATTTCGTAATTGAAGCTCCCTTCATATTAGGAATATATTTGCATAACATTTGCAAAACTCCTACGAAAACCAGTTGTATTTAGTTTCATTTCAGAAAACAGCATAATAATGCTTCATAAACAAAAACCAATGTCATGCTTCATCATCTTCATGAGATCTTTGAGTAATATAGCCAAGAATTCCATTTATTTAGTGTGTACACTACCAATGTATATACATTCAAAAATCACGTTTCCGTTAATAGTTTGCATCTGTTTTGCAAACCCTTGATGTACCCCGCGGCCGACCATCTTGAGTTAGGTTTTCCGCTGTTTCCCCCAGCTTCACCAGGTGAATACGGGTTAATACCTTAAGAGAGGACCTGACCGATACTTTCCTTGTTCTCTATCCTACCCTATTCAAACCTGACTCAATGATGCCAAAAGGTCATAAATAAATTTAAAAAAATAATGCGCTTCTAATTAAATTCTGCCAGTTTACTTGAAAGTTTGAATAACTAGAAAACATGTAGCACGTTATCGTGTAAATTCACTCGATGCATAACCCAACACAGGAATATCTAGGGGGTTCGGTTCGTTTTGTCGACAGATTACTTTGTCGACACCACTTCATCGACAAGCCATTTTGTCGACAGTTCACTTCGTCGACAGGTACGTTTTGTCGACATGTACGTTTCGTCGACAAGCCGTTTTGTTTACAGTTCACTTCGTCAACAGGTACGTTTAGTCGACAGTTACGTTTCGTCGACAGCTCACTTCGTCGACAGGTACGTTTTGTCGGCAGCTCATTTCATTGATAAGTACAGTTCATTGACAGTTTATTCAATTTACGGTCTTATTTCGCCGATGATTATTTTATGGGCACTATTTTTGGTCTAGGTTACAGTCTAGTTTCACCTACAGAGCAATTAAGCGGTATGTTTCAAGGTTTATGCGTAAAAAAAAAACGCAATATAATACATTGTTTGGCTTTGCTGCAACATACACGTATTACAAACTGCTATAATAGCTCTTCCTCCCATAGCCTAGTTATTGCATTATTTTCCTCGTGTCTCTGAACTATCCGGTTGTGGAAAAAGATGATAGAAAATTTAATTGCAGAAAATTCATTTTTAGCGCCACCTGCTGAGCATTATACTTTGAATTAAGAAATCCAGAGCATATGATAATTACAATAAAATATTAGAGAAATTTCTTGGTCTTTGGGGTTCCGCAGGCAATAGCACAAGAGGGGCATGTGCCCGGACATGGATTTTTTAAAACTGATATTAAACGTTCGTATATTTTTTGTAATCGAAATGAGATATGGGTTAATTTTCTTGTATGCACTCATTTATTAGGCCTATATTAGTGAAATTTTTACTCCACGTATTTTTTCGCATGATCTCGTAGTACTACGGGCTTCTGACTTGCAGTACAGAATAGTCACTTTTGTAATAGTACAGTGATATTCCAACATCATTATTGTCATTATTTTATAAATCCCAGATCATCAATATCAGGGTTTCCGCCAGGATTTTCACTTTGAGGGGGGTAAAGTCAAAATTGTGGGGACTGCAACTGGAGTTTTGCACGGTGTCTATTGATTTTTCACCGCAAAAATATTAAAGTTGCCGATAATTTAGGGGTGACACCCCCACAGGAAGGCGTCTCCCGGAATTACTGTTCTCCCATAAATTTCAGAAAAAAATTTGATATGGGCGGGTTCCGGATCTTCAGGACCCCCTCACCTCTGCGTACGTCCCTGTGTATGAGGGATGAGCTCCCTGACTGATGACCTTTCCACGGGCAGCGAGGATGTTATTAGTTCAGATACTATTCCAGCGTTTGTGTGGTATAATAGACAAACTATCTAAAAAGAAAACCTGCCCTTTTCCCTTCTGTTTTCAATAGAATGTCCAAATAGATATCTTTGTCTCTTTATGTAGTGAGTGAGGATTTTCTTCAGAATTTTGAGGAACATGAACTTGTAAGTTCCGGCCAGGTAGCCGTGCTGTCTACGGCAGTAGGCCAACGACTCGAAGGTCGCGGGTTCGAGAGTCCCGGCAGGGACATGGGTGTGGGTTTTAATGGCTAAAGGGCGAATCGTAACAGGCCGAAGTCCAAGTTACTAGACTAATATCCCATATAAAAATAAAGTTATGTACTTGTAAGTAGTCGTCTTCCCTGTTCTTCTAGGTCACGCAGGGAATCCTTTCCGGTAGTGTGAATCTTATTTAGAGACAAATCTAAATTGTTCACCCTACTCCTCTTAGTGAACAAGCAGTGTTCGATTTGTCGGAAGGGAATACCAGAGATATTCCATGAGGATTTCATTCCCCGTCGTTGACTCTGAATTTCATACCAACCAGGGCAGCAGAACGCGCTGCAACGCCGTTGCGGTATTTTTTTTTTTTTTTGGGGGGGGGGGAATGTTCCAATTAACAATTTTGTTTTATGCCTATTCCTCACTTCACAGTTATTGGTATGACATATGGTAAAAATTGAAACGTTCCGGGACTGAAAAATTTACGAGTGCACCCCTGAACCAGGGATAAAATCTTTGTATCTATACCATAACAGATAGTAGATTGAAACTTATAAGCAACTGCTAGTCTTAGAATCCCCACTTCGTAGTTTATAACAAATCGAACACTGTGAACAAGTATATTTTCAGGAATATGCACTTATGCAGTCTTATCTTCCCTACTCGTTGTGGTGAGTGAGGAGTATAAGGCAGTAGCGGCCTGCGGCATAAAAAATAAGTGAGGCACCGAAACAAGTCATATTTCCAAAGGCATAACTGTATTGAATTTAATGTTCTAATTATTTAGCTATTTCATTTACATTAGTAAGCCATGCTGGCAACCACAGGGAATTGTGATTTGTGGGGAAATAGTGGATTTCTATACTTGATACCATCCAGGCTTTCAGCTGGCAAGATTAGAACACATTGGAAATCTAATTCTATCAATAATAAAAAGTTTGCCCGTTGTAGGATTTGAGTATGGCTTACTTGAAGAACGTCTTGGCGGTAAACATTAGTGTAGATTTTGAGTACACTTTTTTGTCTTTGATTCACCACGATATTATAAGATCGTAAAATGGAATTGGTAAGGTTTTAGTGGAGCCAGGGCACACAAGGACGCCACGTCGGCACTTTCTTTAGTCATCAGGGAGGGTCTTTGTGATACTTAATTTTTAAAATTATTTTTGAACCTTTTTTTTCTGGCGTACAAATTATCTATTAGGTAATTTTCTATTCTGTAACAGACTACATCGGAGCGTCTGCTAGCTTTACATTGAAGAACTTATTGTTTCTTCAATTGCCTAATTAAAAGCTATAACAATTTAAGGAGTTCATGTTTGCAATTTATTATCCATGTTTTGCAACTGAAAAAAAAAAGAACACCACAGATCTTATTTCTACTGTGTTTTTTTAGTGTACATCCTACACGTGATCTCAGATTTCTACATGCAAAAACATCTAGTCTTGATATGTGAT
This sequence comes from Lepisma saccharinum, assembly GCA_022664845.1. Taxonomy (NCBI): domain Eukaryota; kingdom Metazoa; phylum Arthropoda; class Insecta; order Zygentoma; family Lepismatidae; genus Lepisma; species Lepisma saccharinum. The sequence goes on from JAGDQP010000365.1 coordinate 135,919, forward strand.
CACTGTGGAAATTTCGCATCTGTGACTATTACTACCTCGCAGATCTTAGATGTCAAGTGACATGTGAGCCGATCCTAAAGCCGGTGATTTTTACATAAGAAAAATGTAGAGAAGTGAAGAAAGATAAAAAAAACACACAAAGTGAGGAAACTAACTCCGTGAATAAACGAAAAAAGAACAGTCCGAATTTCCATGACAATTCATAAAATTTCTGTGGTTTTCTTTTACATATTTACATTTCGAGTAAGTTATTAGTAATTCTATACGCAACCACGTACCGACTACAAATACAAACTACAATTTTACATGATGTCTGACTTTCAGGAACCTTCCTAGGGTCAAAAACGATTATTACTTCATACAGTTATAAACCGTCACAGGTAACATGTATCGTTTAATAAATATAGCATTTCTATCTACCCTGCTTCCCTAGCGACGGGAACTTGGAGTATAACTGTTTCCAACAGTAGCAGATGCGTGAGCAATGTGTGTTTTGGACACTGAGAGAAAGTTTCAACTGGTCTCGGAGCTCCTTTAGCGCACGTAAAAAATAATTTGTTGTACTCTGCTGTTGGAATTCCTTGCCATGGTAACCGATGAGGATGCGCGCTGAGGAGGCCTCAGGTGGAGGAATTCTGGGAAACCAAGCAGCGAGTCGTGGCTGACTATGAGCATGCATTACAACTAATCTCTCACCACTGACAAGGAGAAGCCAGTCTAGCCACTTCGGCAAACTTGACATTCCACTGTCATGCTCCTGAGTATTGACCTACTGAAGGCTGCGCTATATGCTAGACCATGGCTACCTGTATATATTAAAAGTCTGTTCTGTATTATGGAGAGTAATTGATTTGGCTTGTGAACAAGAACAAGAATTTACATATATTTGTATTTTTATGCAGAAATATACATGAGGCCTGGCCTCATTTACCTCCCCCGACGGGTCGCTTATGGTATAACGCGATGTCAGTAGCCTTGTCCTCCCAATCTCAATACAAGGGGCTGAACTATGTTTCGCGAAACACAAAATCTGATTTGATATGCCCACTAGTTTTTGTGAACAAGGATTTCCCAGGAAGGGAGTTTGATGATGAAGTGGTAGGTCGAGAGCCTTGTCCTCCCTAACCTAGAGCAAGCATACCAATACTGTTCTTCCGGTGAGAAAGAACTGCTCTAAAATGTTTGATGAATCTATAGTCTCCCGTGCTTGTCTCGCGATCTAAGGCGTTAGGGCAGAGTCTGCCAGGTAGATGTGAATACCGACTGAGACAAGGAGATTTCTGGATTTTGAGAACTTAATAGATTATAGGTTCAAGACAGGCGGAAGTCATTAGTTGCTTAAAATCTACTGAAGATACTGGTAGGAATTTAAAAATGCTCGCACTTGTATCACTGAAACATTCAAGATTAGATTTTATTTTTAGGTAAGAGGTAAAAGCATCCTCTGTGCGATGCGCACATTCCATGAACGTCACTTGGGAAATATGGAGGCAGCAATTCACATCTTCTCGACATATGGCACGAAGTCATGTGGGGTGATCAGTCCCACGCTTAACTGCCTTTATCTCACAAGGTGTCCAGGAAAAGTAAAGACATTGTGATAAAAGGCTGAGTGCACTTCAGAGCGTCAGGCATGGAAGCATTGAAGAAAAGTCCCCAGCGTCCTGGCCGGGATTTGTGCCGGTTGCGTCATTTAAAAAAAACTATTGGAATGGCAAGATATTGAATAATACTTATTAGAGTATTTGAACTCAAGAAGATGTAATCATATATTTAAAACGTAATGTTACAAATCGAACACCACTTTGACTATTCTATTTGAACATTAAGGACAATCTAGGGCAGCGGTGGCTCAGTCGTAGAGAGCACCTCTGGTGCGTAGAGTCCTCAGTTCGATCCCGGCTCATGCTACGTGGCCTTTGTGCTGGATAAACACTGTGTGCGTAGGTTTTGTCCGGGTACTCCCGTTTCCTCCCGATTTCTTTATTTCACCAATTCTCTCATCATCATTCATCCGGCCTGAGCCAAAGCTTCCTAAGGGCTTTAAAATTAAATTCAAATTCAAAATTAAGGACAATTTACATTACTGTGTTTACTCGAAATATATTTAAACCGTGCATTTTCTTCTGTTGTGCAACTCTTCCTGACTTAGACATCAAGTCACTCAGAGCTCACGTCACTTAGAAGTGGCTGTACGTCGAGCACCACCCGATTCCAATCCATCCATCCATCGTTTTATGGGTTTAATGCTTTTTAAACTTATTTTGGAGTGCGTGATTCTCACGATCACGAATCATTACATGTATATATTCTACAGTGTTAGATGAGCTTTTCCTGGCCACTGAAACTGAAGGAGTCCTGAACACTACTTGATCACTAATGTTCCATGTCTTTTGTTCTTCGCTTCTCTGCGCTGCGATGAGATGTTTCCCTGCTCATGCTTTGTTGTTCTTTTTCTGCATCGCCTATGAGAATTGTGCTCGGCCTTGGGGAATGCAGAATGTGATATAAGCTTATATTTCTGATGTTATTTTTTCCTTTGAGACATGCTTATATTGGTTTTTTACATGCTTTTCCACACGTGTTACGGCCGGTGCAGCTTTTGCGATGATCTTGCTATCTCCGCATGTTCTGTTTGCATGTGCTCATGAGTGTAACTATTCCCCTACCTCTTCGTACCCTCTTATACAGTTTTCTTTGCTGATACTGCCAACTTGAATTGACCCTTCGTTGTCTCTTCCCAGTCATGTTTACCATGCATGCTTTTCGTCGGTCCGAAGTGATTTGAGCGAATGTAAGCCCGATTTGGAGTAGTATCTGGTTCGACCGGCCTTCGCTCTCTCGGTCATTCGTCTGGGCTTCTGCTGACTGGATCTACGTTTTATTTAATTTTATTTATTGAAGTCCGATTTTATTTTACTTTATTCCGCCCTCGTTTGTGCCAAAATTGTGACTCGGGTAAATGCTGGGTCGGAGAATATTACGGTGATGTCTTCCAGTCGGGGTTGTTTCCAGGTTAGGGGCCCTTATGGGTGGCGTTTCCAAATTACACGATCTGACTGCCGTCAGACTTGCCTGGGGCATTACAACGTCATTTTGTAACGTAAAGACTATCAATGTCACCACATTCCATGTCTGAGTTAATGAAATGCATAATTGACTATTATTCTTAATGGATAAATTGACGGTAAAATGAAAAACACAATAGACAACTAATCACAAGATTGCAAATTCGAATCCGGTCTCGAGACATGTGAGGAAATTTTCGACTATAAATGAAGACGCAATAATAAAATGCATAATAGAATAGATACAGGATATACACATCACTCTTTTAAAACTACGACAGTCTCACGTATTTGTGGAGTGTCGTGAGAATGTAAAATGCGAAAAAGAGATAAAGTTGAGAATAGCGATGGAGAAACACTCGTTCACTCTTCTGCGAATGGGTGAACAAAGAGTTGAGGAAGAGATAATTTAAATGTTTTGTATATAGTTTTATGTTGTATGGAGAAGAAACGTGTAGTCTACGAAACGAAGAAAGAAAATTCGAAGTCTTTCAAATGTAGACATGGAGAACAATGGAATGGAGAAGCCAGCTGCATACAAAAGATAAAGAATGAAGTGTTGATGAGAGTAGGCGAGGGACGAACAATCCTGGAGACAATAAAGAAGAGCAAGAGGAAATTGACTGCACAGAGAATGTGTACTGAGGAATGTAATTGAATGTATGGTTGAGAGGAAGAAGAAGAAGAATCTAACTCCTTGACAATATTAAGGATGATAAATCCTATGCTGAAATAAAAAATATAGAGCAAGATCGGGATGATCTTGCTCTATAATCCTGCGTGAGCGATTGCCTGCCTATCTGGGTCATACTCACTTACTTTCTTTTTTTTATTTTCAGCTTATACGGATTCCACTTGTTCTTGCAAACATCCGAAATACGGTCATTTGACTTACAGCAGCTTATATCGCCTGTAATCCTCGAGAACTGTGTGTAGAGCTCTTCACATTGGTTGCAACAAGGTCTCTTGCCGTCTTGTTGTCTGTTGCGGTCCCTGGTCTTACACTACGTCCCGTGTTGTATACACTTCACGTCTCCTTAACATTTCTTCAATATCTAAGCACGTTATAATGCGTTTTGTCTGCTCTGCTTTCATGATGCGCATTGAACTCAGCTGCAATCAACCTGGTACTGGGAGCACCACACGTCAGCACAATTTCGATCCATTCACGAAGGGAGGAATTAGGGAATTGGGGAACCATGCTGAATTAGGCGCACCTGCAACAACCGAATGGCAAAGCATTATTTGTAGCCACTCAGATAGCATGCCAACTTGCAACAAGGTTGTCAGCCACTCGCTTTCAGCTTATACAACTTGATATGTATTGAACTTAATAAAAAATCACGAAACAAACCTGTTATACAACATAAGTGGCTTGTTTTAATAACATTGTACCTTGTTGGAACAAGCAGTTATGCGAGGAAGTTTATTAAACTTAAAATTTATTTGAATTTTGTTTCAATGCACTTATGTTGTCGTCTCGAAGCGATGAAGTTCCATCGCGTGTCAGGACTGTTTCGCCAATTAATATCTGCCAACTTCCACCTTTCTACTCCTGCCAACTGCGGTCTGATGAATTAAGTAGGAAGAACGCTTGGAAAGTGAATTAGGACAAATAGTTCCGTGGTCTTCTGACTACTGCATCGGATCGGTGAGTTAGTAGATCTTGGCTCGATTTCCAAACAGAATAACGTATTTTATTTTTTAGGAAGTACATTTGTTTAATATTGTTCTGTCAAGGCTATTTCAACCTTGATTCTTGTAAATTAAGCTGCTAGTTTCAAGCGTGTGTTAACATTTATGGCTAGATTCGCTAAGTTTGCATCAAGTTGTCATACTTGTCAAAAGAAAATTGATTCCCTTCCATATTAGATCCAATTTCCTATGTGGCATAGCCCTATCTCCTAAACAAATAAACGTAGGTGTAAAGCTACTACTCATTTGAAATTCTGAGAACGAGCTAGCCTAAACTGATACATTATTTATATTTAGGGACCCGCATTCCACCCCTGCCTCTTTGCATCCATTGCACAAGACAAGTTGTGCACTTTCTGGGACGTGCATCACGAGCAGATATTCGCTCTCCTTGCCTTGGGGCAGGCATGTCCCTAGAGATTCTTGGATTGCCGGAGTTCCGGCATTCCAAAAAGCTCCTGTGTTCTATCAGTCTGAGACTTCTGGGGTTGCGGGATGGGCTTTTGCCAGGCGTCCAGAATGTTCTCCTGGCTTTAATATCATATATGGACCTTTTGCATGAGGAGAACCCTTTCTACGTATATCCTATTTATTTAGAAAAACAACAAGGTTCTACTCCTTCTGCAGTCTCGTTTCCATTATTCCATACATTACACAAAATTTCACATATCTCACGCACTCTCTCCTCACTCATTCCACTTGTTCCATCTAGCCGCTTTGTTTCCAAGTTCCAGAAGATCAGCGTTTTGCACAATTATTAATTATTATCTTTCCTTACTCGCTGTATTATCCATCAACACCTCTTCCATTCACACAAACACACACACACACACTAAGAGCGTCTCTTGTGACGGATTCCGCCTCAAGGCGCTAGTTCTGCCCGGTTCTAGCAGACACAATTATCCTAATTGTATTCACGTTTTTAGTTTATTTCACTTCACATTTAAGTCCTGTTTCTTAATAGACGCGGTTGTCACGGCGCGGCTGCGCGGTCACGATCACCCACCAGCTTATTTTAAAGCTGTTGCATTATTTTTCCTTATCTTGTCTCCTATACGCGGTGGTTCACGCCGTTAATAAATTTTCTTTTTTAATAGTTGGAAATTCTATTTGTTAGTCCCCTGAGGGTCGCCACCATTTCCGGAGTTCTCAGAACGTCTGTGACGGGGTTTCTCCCAGGAGTTCTCTCTCATCTCTAGCAAGATGCTCAGTTTCTTGGTATCGCATAACGATATGTTCGGGCGTAGCCACCACGCCACAAGTATGACACATATTGTCCTCGACGATGTTCATCTGGTGCAGCTTCTGTCGAAAGGGACCGTGGCCAGTTAGATATTGCATTAGACCTCCCGTAATTTCCAGCTCCATATCCAATCGTTCTTCAATGCTCGAAAAAATAGAATATAATCTTCTTCCTTTATCGGTTGCGTTCCATTGGTTCTGCCATGCCTCGACCACGATTGAATTGATTTCAGAAACATTTTTTGCAGGTCTATGTAGAATTTTAATTAATTTATCTTGGTCTTTCTTTTTTAGCCAATACATAGCGCTTAATTTCTTAATTTGGAGATGGAGAGGGGAACAGCCAGTGCGAACTGGAGAGCCTCAGTTGAAGTAGTTCTATAGGCGCCTGAAAGACGCAAAAGTAGTTGTCATTGCGCTCGATCAATTATTATTTTTCGTCTAACATCATCGAGTCGATGACTCCAAACACTTGCGGCGTAGCCCACAATTGCTTTTATTATGACATCGTGGTATATACGTATTATTTCATGGGAATTTTAAAGTCATTTACTGCAATATTAACTAACTTATGTGTTATTTTGACTGCTTTATTCTTGACAATTGTCGTATGTTGTCTGAAATTTAACTTTTTATTCAATGTTAGGCCTAAATATTTGATATATCTTTCTCTTTTTATTGACTTCCCATTAACTTTAATTATTGGTCCTCTGTTTTAATTTAAACTGCCTTTGAATAGCACATATTTTGTCTTGTCATATGATATTGTTAGCTTGTTTCCTCTACACCGCGATGCCATTTTCCCTGTAATTTCGTTGGCTTTAATTTCCAGGTCAAGACGACTACTTCCCTTTATTACGACCGCCAGGTCGTCGGCATATCCCCCCACTCTCTCAACTTGCTGCATCCCGTTCAGCATCTCTAAACAAGGCTGGAAAGCCAGATCCCAGAAGACAGGCCCCAACACCGATCCCTGAGGGCAGCCCCAGTAGGGGTCTTTGCCACGACGCCTTCCGCCGTTTCCACCTCTATCACCCTATCTTTAAAGTAATTTTCAATCACTTCACATAATTTCTTATGAATATTTAGCTTTTTAGTTCCACTAGTAATGAGGGCCACCACAAATTGTCGAAGGCCCCCTTAATATCAAAGAAGATTACAATAACATATTTACAATTTTCTTCGTTCAGTGTATATATACTCTTTCATAATTCATTGATAGCATCCTCTGTCGATTTACCCGGACGGAAACCATATTCTAGTTTACAGTTTGCCAGATCGTTCCTTTTTTGATTGATTTTATGAGCTATAACTTTTTCAAATATCTTGCTGATCGTGTTTAGCAAGCATATCGGTCTATACGATTTGGGGTTAAATTTATCCTAATCATCTCCTTTAAGGAATATTATACGGTTGGCCTTTTTCCATGATTCCGGATACTTTTCTTGCCACATCCATACCTGTTGGTCGAAAGATATATTTTCAGGAAATCATTATGTTGAATTTCTATCTCTTCTTGCTTCATTTCTTCTAACTCAAATACATCATTTGATAATGACACTATCTGCGCGAATCCTCTGTGAAATGTGCTAAGTTCGGGTTTAATAAAATGAATAACAATCTGATTCCTATCCTCGAGGTCAATATGTCCCAGCTTCATCGTGAAGTAATTATCTGTTGATTTCGTATAACTGTTGGTTAACTAATTGTTGATAAATTCATTTTTTTTATTAAATTCCATTAGTCTAACCAGATTCCTTTTAATTTTACACGGGGGAGCTTTTCTCTTTGTTTATTATCCTGGTCCTCGGCCTGATTTGGACTATGACCCGTAGCCAAACCTATCAATCGTCCTTTGGAGGCTTAGTTTATATTGGGGACATTCATTTTGTTTACCCCCGCATTTCTTACCCCTTGAAAAGCGAGGGACACAAACCTTCTTTTCTTTCTCTTTGCAGTCGTTTTTCTTGTGGCTTTGTCGCCACGATTTCCACATCGTGAATCATTTTTGCAATGATTTGCTTATGCCCGTAGTCAAAACATTTTAGGCAAGTTGTGACCACTAGGTAATCTTTAATGTTGGTCACCTCGTACCCTATATAAATTGTCGGATTCTGTACTAATATTTGCCTAACCTGTCTAGGTACCTCAATCACAAGATGATGTCGATCCTGTCCTCTAGGGCCCGTTTTGAATCGTGGTTTTATTAATTGGCGTTGTTCATCATTGATATATTTAAGGTTTCTAACGAGCAATTCTTCCACCACTTCTGCATCCTTCATCTCCGTCAGAATGCTGTAGATTATCATCATCGGGTTCCTCTTTTTGCTTCTATTCGTCATGTCGAAATTCTGTTTCATATTTGGTTGATTCAAGAGTTTTTCCTTATCCAAAGTAGTTGCCATCTGTAGCAAAATCGCGGTTTTTGTTTGGATCATTTGGAAATTGATTTTGTCTTGTCTCTGTATAGACTTAGTTATCCTCATTCTTGTATCTTTCAGCGGTTCTCCCTGTTTTGGTTTGATCATTATCGTGGGTTTGGTGTTTCTTTTGGTAGACTCTATCAGCTTGGTTTTCTCCGGAATTTTAGTATTATCCTTTTTTAACATTTCTGCAAAAGTAACCATTGGCGTCTGAGTCCGCGTCTCCCTTGCCGCTCTTAGATTACCGTTTTCCATATATAACATGCGTATCTCTTCTTCTTGCACAGTTAACTTTTCTTCCGTCTCGATTATTCTTTCAGTCTGCTCAATTGTGACTTCCAACTCTTTTATTTTTACAGAGCCTTGTAATGCGTCTTTCTTCAGTTCGTTAATTGTCCGCTCATATTTATCCACTTCCCGTTCCCTTTCCTCAACTTATGTTTGCCATATTGCTAATTTAGTTTCAAATTCTTTCAACCTGTTGTTTTCTCTTTCCAATTTCTCTCTGGTTTTCTCTAACTCCTCTAATCTTCCTTCCAGATTTGCATTTCTTATTCTAAGCTCTTCATTTTCTTTTTCCTGTTTGTATCTTTTGACTCTTTCCCCTTCTTCCGGCGTTCTCATTCTTTTTTTGGATGCTCTTTCATTCTCAAGTCAAATTCTGAACCGCAAACACCTCGGGAATCGGAAGGGGCAGCCCTTCAACGACCACCCAAAATATCAAACCCCCATCTCATACGGCACTGGAGATACGGAACCTAGCCCTCCATAACCTTGTAGTACGTATCCACACAAAAACTTAGAAGTCCCTCGGCAAGGATGGTGTCAGGACTCAGTCAAGACCTCGCCTAATAACAGTCACCTTCGATTCACTTTCAGTTCAATTCACCGGAAATCCTCGGTCAAGAAAGCTCGGATGATGTGGCCTTCTTGATGACAACGTATTCTCGCTTATTATAGTCCCATAACGTTAACATGTAAACTTTCGATGGTCAATATCTCGCCCCCCAAAAATTGCACATGTTCAAAAGTTTCACAAAATGTTCCTTTGATAATTAGGAATATAATAGAGTACTTACAACTTAGGACCACTGCGTTTCTCCCTCAGAAAAAAACACACTTTTACGGAGCGATTTTCACACGCGTCTGCTCAATAGCACAGCACTAACTCAAGTCCCTAAACCGATACATGTTATGATACTATTTTCATTTAAAAAAATCGACACAAATCCAAGATGGCGGTTTAAGATGTCCGTCATGAAGCCCGTCCTTCATCGCCGATATCCAATATCTCACTCTCTATAGCCATTTTCGACTTACCACGGCGTTTCTAAATTTTGGTCTCACCTGAAATTAGACATTCTCGCTCCTTTAAATTAGCTTTCTTGTTAAGAGTTGAAATTTACATTAAAACCGGTGATAATATTGTGAACTTTCGTTCTAAAGGAAAAATGGTAATAGTGACTCAGAAAGATAAAAATAGGATCTTTTTCATTTTGTACACCTGAAAAATTTGTGCACGAGCCACCGTTTATGACTTAAACGCAAAATAAAACTATTTTTGTCGACATCGCTTCAAATTTGCGGCCAGTTATCGGGCTCTAAGTGGTGTAATGTAAAATATTT
>JAGDQP010000365.1:145982-171739 GCA_022664845.1 Lepisma saccharinum
AATCGTCAACATACCACTTTTATTGCATCCTTTGGGGTCAGAGATATACCTCCCATGGAAATGGTGTTTCGCATATTTGCCATCTTGTAGCACAACGTTGTGGGATGGGACCCATCTTTTACTGTAAGGGTCATGAAAAGATGATTGTATTACGTAAAATTTTCCAGCTGGGGAATGTTACAAACCTCCAGGATCAAGGATCCCTTGATCAAGCATACCTACCTTGCGCACATTACGTTGATATTACCAATTGTACGTATCATCAATCAGTGCAAGAGTATGTATGCGTATGAATGTAACCGTGCATACAGTTACGGTGTTGGATGAAATTATAAACAGCAAAGGTCGTGGATTGCATATCCACATTACAATTGTAACATATTAAGATTGTACTAATAAATGTATAAAACCCAGTATATATAGGTGATTGTCATTTCTTGAAATGAAATCCAAAACACATAAATATTAGAGGTAAAAGTTTTTATAACAATAAAACTACGTTACTATAATAGTTCTTACAACTAAACTACTCTACTACAAAAGTGTTTACAATTTACATATTGGATGTTTTTGTATTTGTCTGACGTATTGTCGCACAAGCTGATCATTCCATGCCGTAGATATTCCGCTGATCATTCCGTAGATATTTAAAATACGTACTCTAAAGTAAAGGTATACAATACAGAACATACCACATAGTACGTAATGATCAGCCTGTTACTTGATTGTATTTACATGGTATACTTTACAATTGCGTTGGGGGACATGAACAAGTGGTTTGGGCGGTGATTGTGCAAGAGGATCAAAGTAAAACCCTGCCGATGTTTATTGATATACACACTTATCCAATGGGTCCCTCCACGATACGAGGGATTCGGTTAACAATTAATGCAATAAGTGCTTGTACGATTGCAAGTATTGTGTACAATGCGTAAATGCCACTTTTATTGACGCAGTACTACAATCGTGTTTCACCACACTTTGTATGTCATCATTCCGCATAGTCACGTGCACGTACACTCACAGTCATCATCATCATTAACTACCAGTATACTGGAGCTTGGAGTAGTGGGGGTGGGTTTACGTACGCATGGCGGATCATGGGTTACATATCGTGCAAGATCGTAATATTTAAGTATTTGGCATAACACTGAGCTTCGTAAAATACGCAACGGAATGTTTGAAACTGACGTTGGTAATGCGCACAATGACTTGCGGGGAATAACATTTGCATGGGTCTTGGACAGTGGATGTCTTCGAGATTGACTATGGTTCATCCAAGTAAATGTTGTAAATATTTTTGATGGCGATGTCCATGACTATACAGAGTATCTATTGCTTTCGTATACTTACTGAAGATACGTGATAATTCGATGTACGGAACATCACCATCAGACCAGTCGATACCAAATACATGTGTTGATGAAAATTAATTGTCTAACTGAATGGTTAGAGGGAATTAACTGAGATCAATGGGGGCTTGAAACACCCAATTTTGATTGGTATTAGCATCGAGACCAACAATTTCTAATTCCTTAATGATGAAATCCTCATCCCCTGTTTGATCGAATGCTGAGTAATAAATAATTGCACCCATGCTGTCGCCTATTCAGTACTGAGAAAGGTACGTGTTTACAGGACCTTTTATACCTTTGCTGACACATTACAGCGTATTATCGGTGTATATATTGTGGCCCTTTACGATTTGGATCAGTGAATCAAATTGTGCATAGACAACGAAGGCGATTGGTTGTGCCAAACTTCCATTGAAACCAATTTTAATATTAACAGGAGGATCCTTAACGTCATCCCAAGTGGTGTCGTCCATGGTGAAAGTATAAATGCATACAGCGTATAGCCATTAGGATAATCATGGAACGTAATGATATGTCTTTCATTTGGATTAAATATGACAGTACCAGAAAACACGGTAAGAACAAATTATTTCCAAGGTCAGGTGTTAATGTTGTGGGTGGATACGATTTACTTCCAACTGTAATATGCAAAGGGTTTAGTATAAAGTGCTGTAAACGGAGCGGATTTCTATCATAAGACATTCGGGGACATTTCCCAAAAATGCATTAGCGAGAGAGTATGTTGATACGTCTTCCGGGATGGTATGAACGCGAGTTTCAACGCGAGTCAACGGTAGTTTAGCCGTATTTTTAAGCAAATAACTACTTAACTGAAGAGCCAAATCAGTTGATATATCCATACGCCGGGCATACAGTATGACGTCATCCTGATGAACCCTGTAATTGGAATTGTCAGCACCCATTAAATAGAATGCATCATTACTGTGATGTAATTTGACGCGAAGACATACCTTATTAGGCAGTGTATGGTGAATACTTGTAATATCCGTATACAGTCACCCTATCATTTTAGACAAAGCACTCCCTGTAAAATAGGCAGTACGTTGCTGGAACCCTGTATTGGCATTACCTAACGTATCAAATTGTACAGCAGTATTCTTATATCATAAGGCACTGGTTAGGTGTGTATTGGAAGCATCCCCAGAGTAGTTAAGTATGGTTTCCAGGTAAGCACGGTAAAGATACGTTCCCGACGATGATCAAATGACCTTATCATTTAAGAAAATATCAACTTGTTCAAACAGTGAATGAATTAAATTATTAACCGGTGCAACAATAACATCGGCAGCAGCGGGTGATCTTGCCGCAGCTACTGCTATATATACCCCCGTTGGCAGTCTGAATCTTTCATTTTACGGAGAGGTAAAGGTACACAGGGTGAATATACTCTGATCTATCTCCAGGAAAAACAAACTCAATAGGACCTTCGTAGGTGAGTGTGGATATGGGTCGATATTCAACCATTCGTGATGATTCAATAGTAGTTTGTATCATGGGTACAGATACCAAATCAAATTCGTTGGTACAAATCAAATTCTTTCTTAACCGGTGTAAGGAACGATATGGTAATTAACTAAAAATAGCACATGGTGTGGTACTTGTAAGTTTACGTTGCTTTAATGGTAGACCAATCCGTCTTCGCACTCGTAGCTTGCGTGCTCGTCATCTACCGCTTTCAGTAAGCAACTGACCTAACTTCGCTTCCGTATGTCTTTGAAGCTGATCCCGCTTCCCGCATCCGTGCCTTGACAGATTCCTTTACTGGATGAGTTTCCAACATATTCACTACAACTTTGATTCCTGTCTGTAGCGCTTGTCGTCCAAAGGCCTTTGCACCATGTTTAATGAATGGCATTGGAAATTCGAACAGACCTAGGAATAAATTTCCGATACTATGTCCTCGCTGGTACACGGGTCCTGCAAAATATGGGATATTACGTAAAAGATGTATAGCTACTTACATTTCGAGAAACGTGTAAATTGAAGTGTCGCCGTCAACGTTCCGGATGCGAATGGCAAATTTCATCCGATATGGTCTTTTAGTAGGATTCCAATCGTATCGAAACTTAGTTTCGCTAATGGAAAGTAATGTAAGTGTTTGAATATAATAGTTTGCACTTTGCCATGATTCGTATCGCTCAGTCACAATATGTAGCAATTCGCTTTGGTATTGCCCTCATATTGCGGCTGAATGAAATGCGCATATACAAACACCTGTTGCGGATACCTAATACTCAGATAGGGTTGTTGCTGTATGCTTCCTGTCTTTAAAATGTTAATCCTAATTGCAACGTCAACATGAGTGGGAAAGGTATAGCCTGAATATTATCTGTTGTTGTGACCGTATTCGAATAGGTAAATTTTATCAACGGGGAGATGCTATTCATTTCTTCCAATTATTGTTGGAAAGTGGCATAATATCCCAGTGTAATACGGTGATTCACGTTGATGCCGTCCTTTGCCAAACCAGTAGATGTTTTCACCGCCTATACCATTTGACACGTAAGTCCAACCACCCACGAAGTATCATTCAAGTGTATGTGATGATTGAGGATATCACAGGTGCGTTTTTCGTATACGTATGCATATTTGCATTTGAACTTAGTATAAAGCAAGAACTATATTCGGTACTTTCAGATATACTGTCGGTTTGCATTTAAAGTGATAATGCTTGACGTTCCAAATTCGAATGTCATAATTTGTCCTCATTCGGCATTTAAGTCTATACGGAGTGCATCAAACTATTTCTTTTAAACCTTGAAGTAGGGCGGTCGGACAAACGTATATGAATGGATTTGCCCGTACTGCTCCGCGTGTAAACTAATTTTCCGAAACACCTTACCAATATTTGGTTGCGTCCTAATTATATCAAGCTATACATTAATCACGGAGGGGATTTTATAATCGAGATTACAGGGATATGGTGCGGAAATAGTTACAATCATTGAACGTTTGCGATGACTATGTGGAAAATAATGAATGCTATGATTGTCAACGTATGGATGGATCCCTACTAAACCCAATAAGGTTTTGTAGTCCATGCTTCATCTCAATGACATAATGTCGTTTTGGATAACGTCTATATTTAATGAATTCCCGATTTCGCCTATAATCATAATGCAGCATCCGAGAATCATCGATAGCGTTTTCATTGTCCGCATTCGATATGCAGTGGATCGCCTCCGACATGGTCATCTTCATGTTCTTCAGAGGTACCTAATTGCGCTTCTAATTGCTTATTCATTACAGTTACCTTAAGAAACTCTGCAAATACTAGTTATATGCTTTCTTTTTGGCCCTCCTTTTCCTTTGCTTCTTTAAGTGCCTGTTCACGCTCCTGTGCCCTTAGTGTCTGTGGAATACTTTCCAGCAATGTAAGTACGAAATCATAGTACCCAGCTGGAATGTTAATACTATATTGCTTTATTATTTCTTCCGTCTGAATTATGATTTACTCTTCGTTGGAATGATTATAAAAACGCCACGGGATACGTAAACTGGTTAGGCCAACCACCCATTCGCCAGTTAAATGCACCGGTTTTACGTATTTCGTTTTATATGCTGCTATGGTATTGTTATTTAGTACTTGCATTGGCATTGTCCGGTAACGAAACGTAAAATAATATGTTTGCGTGGATGACGTCGTGCTGCTAACTGAGCGGTTTGTCTCCGTACCCAACTATTCATACTTGACGGATACCCTAACAATTTCGCATAGACCCACCTTTTTCTCCGTTTCAGCATTTTTTCAATGAGGTATGTTGTTTGATTTCCTACAAACATCTTTTGAAGTTCCTGAGTGTAGAAACTTCCCCTGATAGGATCACCGTTTCAATCTTTGATTTTATATCTTACGGGTGTACTTTTAATGTATTTATGTAGATTAAAGATTTCACGCGACCATTTGTGTAGGTATAATTTTTCCAGTTTGTTTATGCTTACTAACACGTACGTAATCCTCCGAGCGTAACTTACGTTTTGTTTTTCATTTCTGTTTGTTACCGTAGGGTGTGTGTACCATACCTGATTGACATTGGAATCGTTCGCTTCATTTGTTGTCATTTTAAATGCGGAATGTACGGTATGATTGTAACTGTGTACAAGATCGGAGAGTACGTCAATGTAACGGTACGTATTTTCGGTTGTAAAGTATTTATAATTTTTTCCTTTCAATGTACGGATAAAACATCCCACGAGAGCGGCTTTTATTTCGGAATGTACACTATAGTGATTAACCTCATACTTTTCAAATACGCGTTTCAGGTGTTGATTATAAAATTCCGTACGGAAATCCATTTGACTAAGTGCTAATGGTAATGTCAGTGATCTTTAAATGGATGAAATGGCTTTCGCTACCACGTGACTCGATTTATTTTTAACAGGAATACAAGTCGCATACCAACAAAACACATCGATTGAACATAAAATATAACTGTTAGTATCATTATAATTTG
This sequence comes from Lepisma saccharinum, assembly GCA_022664845.1. Classification (NCBI taxonomy): domain Eukaryota; kingdom Metazoa; phylum Arthropoda; class Insecta; order Zygentoma; family Lepismatidae; genus Lepisma; species Lepisma saccharinum. The sequence goes on from JAGDQP010000365.1 coordinate 151,813, forward strand.
CCACATTCTGCATATCCACTAAATCCATTTAGAGTAACTCATACGGTCCATTCACATAATATTGTTTTCGTGGAAAAAAATACGTGCAGGTGCATGTAATGTATATGCACCCTGCGATGGTAACATTTCTTAATGTTTCATGGGGAGGTACTGGTTTTCCCTTTGCTTTTCGCTATATTTCTTATAGACACTGGATCCTTATAGGTATAATACAGCTTTGATAACGACATGGTTACTTTTTATAAAATTTAAAGTTCCTAAAGATGTTATTACGTTTGCTTTCTTTACTATTTGGATGATACGTTTTCCCTTTGCTCATCCTTTTTAATGTGCACTGAACTATCCCTAAACTGAAAACTTACTAGTTCTTTCGGAATATTGATATCCTAGAAGATTTCCTTAAGTGCTTGAATACCTATTGGACGTGGGGGTATATCTTTCCTCACCACTTCATTGACAAGATCAATAATTGTCCCGGAAACGATATTTCGCTCTATGCTTACCACACATATTGTATCCAAACTGATTCGTTTAGATGCCTGGATTAGATTTAATATTACTCGTGTTTTTCGCCTAAGCTTTTGGAACGGAATCGAGAATCAACTGAAATAATGTTTGAGGATGTACCTGCTGACGGGTCGGAATCCAATATGGGTAATTCAATTCGTTTGCCTGTGGGGTAATTTCAAGTACCTATGCAGTGTCTCCTGATACATTTTCCACTTTTCGTGTGGTGTAAACTCAGTACGTTGTAGTATGCTTTGCATGTCATGATCTAATCGCACTTCATGTGATTCGGTGGATTTTACGGTTGATAGGATTTGTGCTGTTGCCTGCCCGAAATATAAGATCATATTCTGGAATCGTGACGTCGTCATGCTATCGGTTAAATTTTTTTCCTGCAACTGCACTTAAAATCGGTGCCAATAGTAACGGTAGTAATGCACTGCCTTTTGTAGGAGTAGGCGTCGTCGTCGTTTTATACTAGTTCTTGCAAGAGATAGGACACGTAGCGTCTTGTTATGACCAGTAGTCGTTGCTTCTGGCGTGCAGACTAGTGAATGTTGCCGTTTACTGTGTATTTTTCCACCTGTACGATGGTACGTATAAGTCTACCGGATACTTTTTGTAGCATTAGTTTTCGTTTCTTACCTTTGCATTTGCAAATTGCACGGAATTTTCTGCGGTAATGCTTTAGGCTTGATATCTTAATGTCGACTGATCGTAATGGGGTATCGTAATGGCTTCTTTTAAATGTGCGTACACATGGATGGTTTTTCCGGAAATATATTTGTACGTAGTCGTTACGCATCTGGCATTTGCTGTGTTAAATCAAACATGAGGTAACTATGTGGTTTCTCGGTAGCATTTTCAGACTTCTACGAGACCCTTACAATGTGAAGGCATAATTTTACTTGCAAGATATTCTATTTGTAATTTATCGCGTGGATTTTTCAACACCGCAATATAATGTGCGTTTAGGGAGATGTCACGTGCATGTTAACCTTTTGGGTATAGGTTTTGCAAAATGAATATGACCGTTAAGTTTTATAATGTGAGTATTTTGTAAAGAGATTTACAACGTCCCGGTTCGTTTCATTCATTTGATCGTCTATGATAATCAACAAACTGCATGTCAAAGTGCCAATATCCGGAATTCCATCGTAGAATTTAATGTTGAGGGACTGTTATTTTTGGTATTGCCCCTCCGAAGCAGCAACGATTTAATTAAATTTTACTGCAAACATTTTATAATAATCTTTGATTAGTTTGTTTACGAAGCATCTCTTACCTGCCCAGGATGGGCCTGCAATTAAGACCGTTGCTGGATCTTGTAGTAGCAACATTACGACTTGCACTGACAAATTGCAATAGTCCATACCCCTTTGATGTCATCAATGTCACGATAAAGATTACCTACCTACGCATCCATACACATTTCCATATTCCAAATGTTAACTATGTAGACCTACACATGTATGCCTTTAGTCACGTCTATACACATAGGGTAATGTCTTATAGTCCGTTACACTCACGTCGCATATGACAAGTCGACGTTTATTGGTGGTCATTTTGTATGTCTTGTGCTCTTTTCTAGATACGATGACAAACCCTGGCTTCCTCCGAACATTATTCGAGGAAAATATATAATTAAACGTTGCTGTGATCAAATCGTAAAAGTGCTCTAAATCAATTTCTTTCCGAGTCCGAAAGTTAAGGGCTATTCCACGAATTTTCCAGATTTTCTTAACTGCCCCAGTTGCTAAATTGCATGATGTAATTTTAGGTCCAACACAATAAACAGGTACATTTCCCACCCGTTAGGTTAATTAATTCAGCGAGGTATTTTCCGATGGTAAATAAGAGTGTTTCACCTATATTTTCAATAAACATGATTGAATCTGTATCTACGTACAAACCCTATCCTAGCCTCCATCTTCAATCAGTTCGTACCGTGTTAATCCTGTCCATGATATAAATGGAGAGGCGTGCAAAATGGGAGAGGCGTGCAAAATGGGAGAGGCGTGTTTCATTCTCCACGTCTTTGTATGTAATAACCAAGATGTCGGTCCCGACCGGGATCATGACTAAAACCTTTTATTCCGGAGCGAGCAACAAGTTTAATAATGTTTATCTTTTACTATTTTCGTCTGAGGTAGATTGGTTCGTCATCCGAATTTGCCGAATAACGAGTTTACAAATATTTTGGATATCCACCTCAGACCAGGATTATAGGCAATATTCTCGTATTGCATACGGATCTCTTCATGGTCCTATTACTGGCGTAAGTATTCCATTTGCTTCTTCCGTATTGCAATCGAGGGGAAAGACACTTGCAGCCTGTCACATCGTGTGGAAGCTATTGACGTAATCCTTAAACATTCCTTCTTGCATTTCATATTGTCATATCCCGTGGATCTTCTCGAGTTTATACCGACAATATATGGCTTTTTAAAACTCAGTCGTACAGAACGTTCAGCGCAAACACCGTTGGTGCTTGTCGTGCCCACATTCTACGTTGTTGTGTTTTTCCATACACACGACATATTCCGAACATTGTTTGCCGTTGCATGTACAGGCAAGGGAGCTCGGCGGCTTCACGGTGCAATCATATAGATTCTCGCAGTACTTCAATTCGGGGAATTTTTTTCTGTAAAACTTAGGTTGTCCAACGGCAAGTGTGTTTGCAAACCATAAACAAGGAGTAAAGAGAAGTTACATCCAAGTACCGTACCGTTCAGAATCGTTACACTTGTACAGGGAACGGAATACTTCGCTAGAACGTTGGCGTCATTGAACATACAATATTACTTTTGTGATAACTTGGTAAGTGGTTTGACAATTAACATAATTCTTGACTACTGCGGATAACTGAAAACCGTTCTTGCCTATTGCGAAAGTTGAAGAAATCAGCTATACGAGAAAATTATAGTAAATAGAAAAATTTTAATAGCTTCACGTAAATATACATAGTGAGAATTTGTAATAATTGTACATGAAAACTGGAAAATAACCAAAATTGATTAACTTATTTGTACCTAAAATGTAAGGTATTATGTCCGTACTCAGTGAGTCAAAATTGTAAGGAAAGACTCTCAAACCGAGAACATCGAAAACAGTGGACATTTCCGTTTTCCCCGGCCTCATATACTTTACAATTTGTTTCTCTACATCAGATTAAATAATATATAAAATTTTTGAAATTTCAGCGCTACGGTTTTCCGTTACGTAGAAATATAGCATGAAATACTGAGAATTGAATCTCCTTCGTCATACAACGAAAATCATCCTCTGATTGGATTGACCTAATCAATCCGTACTATTTCCGTAGCTATATGCTTCTCCCTATCTTACGTTCCTTGTTCAAAAGTTTGAAGACGAAAAAACAAAAAAGAGAAAGAACATTTACATCATTACTTAGCGAAATAATTAATGTACAAATCTGCAGAACACATTTCAATAAGTTTAAACACCAAAACATGCTTTTAATAACAGAAATTGCTGGATACAATGACAGGCGTCAGTATTAACTTGCATTGCTCTTCTTATCCCTGCTTTTTGTCACTTTTTATCTCTTGACAATTTGGCGCATTTGGTTGGCGGATGTAACTTTTAACTTTTTATACATTCCCTTAAGGCTGTTCAAATCCTATCAAAGGCCGTGTTTTACTTTACTTCACGAAACGCATGAGTAACTTCAATGTAAAAGTTTAAATTTACTTTTTTGTTTCTCACATGCTTTTATTAATACTTTTTAAAATGATATGTTAAAACTATTCAATATATTAACGGGCTACAAGTAGTACGTTAAATTGTTAACATATGGCAGTAACGAGCACTATTAATTAAGGTAGTTTTAAGTTCTTGAAAATGCTTCACTAGCATTCATTTAAAAAGTATACGATTTTCGAATGTAAAAACCAAAATTTTTAACAGAAAAAAATACGTAATTCTTTTTAAATACAAGAGTTCTAAATAGTATTATTAGAATATATCTTATGATTTAATTATGATAAAAGAGCTCCTATAAATTAATGTTGAAGCTACTAAAATGTATCAATATCTTAAAGAATATTAAAAGTAAAAATCAAAATTTAAATAAATAAAACTAAATGACGTGTTAAGGCATACTGAAACTATATTCTACACTTATACTTTTTTTTATCCATTTCTCCTATCTCTGGTTAACAATACTAACAAATAAATACCATCTGTATGTTAATGACAAGCAGTCGGCAGACTGATTACGTCCTAACATGGCGGCGCTCGATTAAGGGCAAGGCTGAGATTCTTTTGAAGCAAGTCTTTATTAATCTTGATAATTGCATCACAGAAAATGAAAGAAAATGTTTTCCGTAGTCTACTTTAACAGAAGAATTTTTTATTGCAAGTTAAAAATACTAACGGAAATGTCCATTGTTAAAATGGGGAACAGTGTTACCAGTAGTATTCCTGTTTTAAATATACCATTTCTGATAGTTTGGACAATCAGCTTACGAAACAAAATTAAAGTGGAAAAAGCTTTCAATAACAATATCATGAATATTTAAGTTGTATTTATCTGCATGCTTCCTTTTCAATAGTAAACATTTAATGGGGGCGTGACAAATACGTATGTTATAGAAAATATAGCTAAATTATTTTAACTTTTGTTTCTCATTAATGCACTGTAAACGTAGTACACCCCTATTAGAGTATACGGAAATAACATGGTATAGTCTCTAATGTTTTAACGTATCCTTAATTCCAGATAATTTTTGTAGTGGAAATATTTTTTTAAAACCATTTATGATATGGCCACTGTCTGTGTAGTTACACGCTGTATTATTTCCTGGTAAAATTGGCTACGTAGATTTAAATTGCCTACAATAGGGAAATAGTTATATTTAGTAGTAATCTTACTACTATATATGTATATATGATTTTAAATCAGAATAATCTGTGAATTCTAACGGCAACGTTGCTTTGACTGCGTCGTTCTAAAATGTATATTCTAGATATTCTACGCACCTTTGCTTGTTATTGCTTTAACAACTTCTAAATCAGTTTGCCTCATGTCTCCTACGTAGAATATTAATTTCAATTCATAAAAGTGAACAAAGAGAATTTGGCTTCTCTTTCTCTCTGTTACACTGTACTTTGATATTTAGATATACTACAGATGCTTATCAGAATAATGGAAACACCTGTAGTTGGCAACACGTCAGATGTATGGGTTGGCAGTGGTGTCGTGGCTACCGCAGCGCCGGACTGCTGGTGGTGGTGTGTTAGGTCGGTCTCCATACTACGTCAGGCGTCGTGGAACAGGAGTGTGCAGTGCCTGCAGCAGACGGAGGTAGTGTAAAATGGGAGACCTCTCAGAGTTTCAAAGAGGGCAAATTGTTGGTGCGCGGTTATGTGGAGTGAGTGTGACGGAAGTGGCTAGTGTGTTAGGTGTGTCGCCAGGGACAGTGTCGAAGGTGATGACGGCCTACACAACACACGGGAAAACCACATCGGGGAAGCGGAACAGTGGGCGGAAGAAAAGCATCAGTGACAGGGCACGCCGGGTATTAAAGCGCATTGTCACGCGGAACCGTCGTGCCACTGCGGCGCAAGTGACGGAGGAACTCAATCAGCACCTCCCCCAACCTGTTTCGACAATCACAGTCCGCCGCGAATTACATGACATGAACTTACGGGGTCGTGTTGCACGGGCCAAACCTCTCATCAGGGACCAGAACGCTTTAGCACGCCGCAAATGGTGCCGCGACCATGCAACTTGGACCGTTGACGACTGGAAACGTGTGGTATGGTCGGATGAGTCACCATTCACCCTATTCCAAACCACGGGCCGTGTTTATGTGTGGAGAACGCCCAAAGAAGCGTATGATCTGCAGTGTCTCCGCCCAACTGTGAAACATGGCGGCGGCACGGTGATGCTGTGGGCCGCAATATCATGGTTTTCATTGGGTCCTGTGGTCACACTTCGCGGACGCATCACTGCCAACGATTATGTCGCAATTTTAGGAGACCACTTGCATCCTATGGTCCGGATGTTGTTCCCGGACAATGACGCCATATTCCAGGATGATAATGCACCCATTCACACAGCTGGAGTTGTTGCAGCGTGGTTTGAGGAACATCGGGATGAAGTTCAACACCTCCCCTGGCCCGCTCAATCCCCAGATCTCAACATGATTGAACATCTGTGGTCCATCTTGGAAACACGACTCCGGCGACGATTTCCACCTCCATCCTCTCTCACAGAACTGGCCGATGCCCTGCACGAGGAATGGTGTAATATTCCACTTGCTACCATTCACGACCTCTATGCCTCCATCCCACATCGCATCAAGGCTGTTCTGAAGGCGAAAGGTGGCCCGACACCATATTAATCTGGTAAGTTGCACTTTCGTTCAGGTGTTTCCATTATTCTGATAAGCATGTGTATCTAATTAGCAGCTGACAGAACTTGAAGACTATGCCTTTGTCTGTTGGCATAAAACAAAATTTGTATTGTTAAAATGCTTCTTTGAATAATATTCTTTCTTGCTTTTTTCTCACTTACAAAATCTTACAAAGAACACTCACCAGGTGTCAGCCCAATTTTGATGAAAATTCGTATGTAGGTACAGTCCCTAGGTAAAACATTGCAGTCAAAATTATAGGTGCTGTCGTCAACAAATAACGACATGGAGGAACGTAGAGAGCCAGAAAATTAAATATGTAGTACGGAAAACGCCTTCCCACTTATAAACTGTTACATATATAGAAAACAAATGGTAATTAATGGATACTGGACCGGAGGCGAAACAATCTGTTTGGCATGACTACAGTGACCGCCATCTTGAAAGCAGATATCTTGCCTCAGCTTATTTTTTAAATAAGTGGGTTATGTGGTATATCTATCTGTGCAACAATGCTACAAGAAACCCAATGACGAAGTCAATTTTGGCATCACTAATTCTGTACGAGAAAATGTTACGCAAAATTGATCTAAAAAATGTGTGAACCGAATGATGAAAAATTCAAACGGTTATATAAGAACTGTTATGTCGAAAAATATGATCATTATGCCCTCAACATGAAGTGTACTATAAAGTTCTAAATACACTAATGGAAGTCCCAATTACAAGAAGGCGTAATACTAGGTAAAAGTGACCTCTAGGTCAATTTCGCGTGCCATTTTTTCTTACAGGATTAAGGTTTTGCCAAAATTGACTTCGTCATTATGTTTCTTTGAACATTTTGACACTGATTGATATATCACATGGCCCACTTAATAATTAAAAATGTTGAATAGTCAAGAAGGACGCTTTCAAGATGGCGGCCATTGTAGTCATACAATCTAGAACGTAAAGCCTTCTGTACAGTATCCATTAATAGCCATTTACTTTCAATATATAACAGCTTATAAAAGAAAAGGCGTTTTTAGTCTTCTGTACTCAATTTACTTGCTTTCTACGTACGATCTTTCTCTGATTGCCATGTCGTTATTTGCTGACGGCAGCACCTATTATTTTGGTTGTGAAGGTTTACTTGGGCACTGTATCTACTTACGAATTTTCAACAAAATAGGCGTGTGACACCTGGCGAGTGCTCCTTGTATGAAACATCTCGTCCGTCTGCATGAAGTCGGAGAAAATAATGAGATATGGGTTCATGTTTTGATGACGTTTTGTTTTAATCTTTTATATAACTTGGATGAACATTCTTTATTGTATTATTTCTTACGGTACATAATATTTTCCAATAGTTAATAAACTTTCTGTTACATTAAGCTGTAAATAATATACTGACACTGGCAAGTAAAACGGAACTACTTTGAAATTTATCTAGTTATTTCTCTGGATCATTTTTGTTTCATTGGATATTAAATGCACTTGCAGTTGTTTCGTAAACCTCGTACTTTCTGATATGTATTAATGTAAAAAAAAATCTGATTAGGTATTTGCTGTAATAGGAACAAATTCAAGTAGGCAGTTTGAAAGTAACCCCAAAAGTGAGGCTACTTGGAAAGTGAACGTATTTTCCCTACTAATGGTTCCTGTAAGAATTTAGGGTTCGTTGGAAGATACTACTGAAATGTTGAAGTTGTTCCGAAGATAAATATGCAACATGATAGGGTAGAACACGTAGGTGCAAAATTAGGTAAAGCATTAGGAATACTAGTGATATTTTAATACAAGTTTTTGTAAAAATAAACAAACAACAGTTTGGAAAATACAAGGGGATGGCACACTAATAATGTCAGAAAAAACTTGAAACTGTAACTTAAAAAATTTACAAAAGTGTCGCCAGAAACTCCTTATGTTATTGTGGAGTGAAAAATGTAAAAATAATAGTTGGACTTGTTTTACACATTAATAATGCATAAATGTTAAGGCATAAAAAGTGACAGTTCACACGTCAGAAACTTCCAATATAATTTTGCAGTGACAAGATATCAAAATGAGTTTAGATTTGACTCGTTAATAATGTTAGCAAAGCGTCAAAGTACAAAAATGAACAACATGCTAAGTTCAAAACCTACTGCTGTTATTATGCAATGACAGTATATCAGAATCACAGTTTAAACTTGATTAAGACAAATTATAATTCGTTTTCTCTGTCCCTGTCGTTGAGTATGAAACGTGAGGCAGAATTTCAACAATACCATCCCCCTCAACTTCCACTTGGAAATCGATGAAAATTTTTAAAATAATTTTTGAAATGAAAACTCCAATGACTAAAGAAGGAACACCATATTATTTTGTTGGAAACTAAATGCTCCTTTGTATCTTTTGGTGTTGTCTGCTCCGCTCAACTCTAAAAGGGTTTTCCAAACATAATTTTCCATAATTTACATTTTCTTGAAAATAAATACATCAGAAGATTTATATTTTTCTAAAAAGCAGAAGGATGTACACGATACATTTTAGACGGCCGAGGGGTCTGCGGCGGTAGGCCATCGGTTTGAAGGTCCCGGGTTCGAGTCCAGGTAGGGGATGGGTGTGGATTTTAACAGCTAAAGGCAAATCGTGACAGGCCGAAGTCCAAAGTTTCTAGACTGGCCTATATAAAAATAAAGTTTACTAATGTTTGAGACATTTTACATAAGACTTAGGTAAATTACTTTGAGTTATTTTAAGATATAACTGTTCGTATGTAAGGTTTCCAAGAAACCCCAGAACTTCCAAGTTGCCCCGTTTACGGCATATATATGCATTTATTATTTACATAGTCATTTTTCATATTTCATAAGTATTTTCCATAAAATTATTAAATCCTAATTGTTTATTTCTTTCCAGGTGAGTATCTGGTACAAGCCTAGCAGAGTTGGTATACGAGATTTTACTGTATATTCAATACTAAGTTAATAACAAGCGAGGATTGGATGGTTATGATCAATATACAATGTGAGTAGACTATAATTATGAAATACTTTTACTCGCGTGTACTGTAGTTAATAATGTAACTCTTAATGTACTTTTCCATCATAGAGAATTAAGAATCAAACTTACTCGTACTTTATTAGAGACAATAAACATTCTAAAGAGGCAACTCTCTAACGAAAATTTGTACATACATTACCTTTTAAATCAAATTACTGAATATATCAATGAACTGTGAACAATTGAAGTGCTCGCGGCAAACAACTAATCAAGTGGGGAAAATTAAAAAACCGTATATTTTCAACTTCCGTATATTTGTAGGAAATCCACAACTGTTACTAACTGAAAGATGCTTGTTATATATGTGTATAGGTGCCTTAGCTGCGTTTTTGGCTGTAACGAATAAAGTGTAGAAGCTGTCTAACACCAATCATGCCCTTTGCAATTTATTAAAAAAGCTGAAAGCTGCAGTAGCTGAGAATAGCAATGTAAGTAAAATTGAACGGGGTTCCAGTCTGCAATGCAAATTTTTTATTTGTATGAATCAGTGAAACCATAGATTTCAATGTGTGAATGTAAAAGTCAATAGAACAACGCTTTCAGTTTAAAATCCATTAATTTTGCTGCAGAGTGTTACTATTGTGCAACAATGAGTCAAGTGGAATTTTTAAAATTGTATTCATCAATATAAAATTAACAAAAACTGATATATGATATTCTAGTACAGGTAAAATAGGTTTTTACAATGACAACTGGTGTGCATTAACTAAAATTTAGAAATAACTTTGTTTTCGCACTAGAAATGAAGATCCGATGAGCCCTCAAATGAAAAACTTGTTTTATTATATTTTGGGAGATGAAAGGGGGAAGTTTTGAAAAACTCATTTTTTTTAAACTAGGCGAAGTGAGGTATCATTTACAATGTATGATGTAATGCTGAACCGAGTAACACCGTTCACAAGTCGATGCGATCTCTTGTTGCAGTTACGACAGGTTTTATTAATAAAAAGTAAGAAAATACACGTTATGAGAAAGCACAACTTTATTACATTTACTTTATGTTCAAAATCATATGCTGTATTTCATATTGAATCATCCTAAACTTATTAAAAGGCTTCAAAATATTAATCATCGAATTTAGGGTCATCTTTGTCTTCTTCAAGGTCGTAATAAGGGCTGGAAGTTTCATGCCTTAAAATAGCGAAAATATGCATTATGACATGGTCTATAAAATATGCCCGAACAAAGTTAAAGATTTTATCAGTTGAAATTTACTTGGAACTGTACATGCTTATCATAGAAGAATAAATATTTGTCGTGACAATTTTAGGTTCACTCCATTTTATACATTCCACAACATAGGGGAGGAAGGAAATTTTACAATTTTCACAGAGGAAATTGAAAGAACACAGTTGGAGGAAGAAAGTAAATATTCAGCTTCGGATATGAAAAACTTTAAAAAGTAAAAATATGTTCAATATGACTGAAAACCATAAGAATATGATATATCGGAATAAAATTTGCCAAATATGCATAAATATGCTCCAACGAAGTATCTTTATTTATTTGGTACTTTCATGAACTTAATGTTTACGTACTTTAGCAAGTGATCAATATTATCAAACGAAATATGTTAAATCATGAAAATCCTTGTCTTAGCCATCATAGTTGTCAAAATCGATGTCAGTTGGCACCGTAACTTCTTATTCTTAAGCAGTGTATTGTAGCAGGTATTTTGCTCGGTGCAGAACATGTTATTTAACTTTTCTTGAAACTGCACTGACTTTCCCTGCTTTCTTTATAATTCGAATTTCTTCCTCTTCCTTATTGTCCTATTTCTGTTTATATCGGATATTTAACATTTAACACTTTGTTACCGTGGGAACGGAAGCAAATAACTTCAACTTTTTTTATTAGTTGTTGCGATTTGTATGTTATCTTTGTTGTGCTCCAATAACGTTCTTTGATAGTAATTTTACTTGATAGTAATTTCTTTGATAAGATATATGCTTTTCTGCCACCAGACCGTACAACTCTCTCTGAAAACTGGCAGACATCATTGTCTTCATGGCATAGGTAAATAACATCCATTGCATCAGACACATCTTGACTTGAAACTACAGCAGGAGGATGTTTAGGAGACCCTTCTTCGGTGGTACCTTTACTCTGTACAATCTGGCCAAACAAGATTTATGCTACACAGCGAAGACAGCTAGTAGATCCTCAGAGCTAATTCAACCTAGTACATCTTGTCCCCTTCTCTCTTCTTAACAGTGTTTTGCTATCTATCTTTCGTTGAAATCACTAGCACTTACTGTACGAACACTGCTAGAATCTTTTCTCTGTGTTTGGCAAACTACTTCAGAGCAAAAGAAACATGAGCCTTGAAACTGACAACTTCCTTTAGATCTGTTTTATGTAATACTAGCATTTCAGCCTAGGTACCCGTTTTTCGGGAGACCTCTTTTCAGTTTATATAGCTGAAAGTTTTGTGTATGTATTTCTACAACAGACAACCACCTTAATTCTATGGAGAATCACTTTACTGTCTCCGCTCAGAAGTTCTTGTTTTCCTTGGCTCCAACGCTTGATTGTTTCCACAGCTTCTCTTTCAGGTTCTAGACGTTAATCCAAAACCAGTTTTTCACATACAAAACACAAGCCCGGGGGTACATCAGGATCATTATCAATATCCATATTGATTTACTACTATTATTGCAAGGCTCAGTGTTCGTGTTGCTGGTAAGTGTCAACCTAATAAGTGTTTGGTAGAAATACCAAGATGTATCCTTGGTTGGCATGATATTCGGAATCAACAATCGTTGATCAAATCCTCACGAACCAGAGAAAACCCCCAGCATCCCTCGACAAATCGAACACTGACAAGGCCGTAAACTAAAATGAGAAGGACAATTAAGAAAGGAAGTTAAATGTTGAAAAGGGTTTTTATTAGATACTACGCGTAACTGTTTTTACCACTACCTCGCTACGGTAAAACAGTAGACTAGACATTATCACCAGGGGCACTGCATAGGAAGACATGTAGGAAGACAACTGTAGGAAGACATTTTTAACGCTCTTGAGGCAAGAAACCTTAGTTAACACCAAAACACCAGCAAAACAGTTATTATTACAAATATTGGATAGTAATATAATATTTCATCATATTTAACCCGGATATCATATAGTAGCTTGACATTTACTCCCGGAATACATCACAACTTTGTAACAAGTGATCGTATCGACTTTTAAATGGCGTCATTCGATTGAGCATTAAAAAATGCGTGGTAAACGATACCCTACTCCACCTATTTCGAAAAGGTTGATTTTTCAAAATTTCTCCCTATTTGCCACCCCCCAAAACCCTTTAAAACAACTTTTTCATTTGGTTACTCATCGGATATTCATTTCTATTGCTAAAATGAAGTTTTTCCCAAATATTGGTGAATGCACGTCAGTTGTCGTCTATCACGCAATTTGTGGTCTATGGCTCGAAACTTGATGAAATGTCACTCTTTGCCTGAAGGTTTGGGAAATAATGCGGATTATAGTAAAAACTAATTTCACCCTAAACTCAAGAAAAAACATGATTAATTTTATGTAGCATTATTTTCCTTTTTTTCCATTTTGGATTATTGGTCATTTTCTTGTTTCAGGCCTTTTTTTTTTAAGATTTACTTGTTTTTCCAACATTTCACTCCTTACTTGTAATTTCTAATGTGTTACACACACAAACAGACTAAAAACAGAACAAAAAGAATGCTTAGAATTGTACTAACTCACGCTAGAGCAAAGAGATAACACGTGTCAAGTCAGATGACCGGAGAAGTATATATCACTGGAAAGATTGGTTGTAACTCAAAATTAAACAAGAAATTGTCTCTGAAATCCTCCTTTCTTGTCACTCGTTCTTTCTCTACTTCATAAAGATCTAGAAACCATTCGTACAGATAAAATCGAACGAAATCTCCAAAGAGAATCACATTAAGGATTGAAAATAACGTAAGTCAAATTATTTTCCTTCCACCACCCTTTGTAGTGAACAAAAACATTATTTCCCCCTTGTATTGCTAGAGTCGTGTTAGCAAATTCACCTTTTGCTTAAAAGTTGGTTCTTTTTTAAATAAACCAGTTTCTTGTAGCACGAGAATAAAGAAACATTTTCTCAAAGTAATTTCCAAGAGGTATATTTTATTCCAACCCAGATTTGACCAGATTCTATAACTAAAACATCACCAAAAATTCAGAAGATAGAAATCGATATCATAGAATATTGAACGACTAGTGGTGATGGTTCGGTACGGTAAAGTATTGGGGTAATGGTTCGGTACGGTACGGTAAAGTATTAGCGGTAATGGGTCGGTGCCGTACTCCATTCCGAATTGAGGTGGAAATTGAAAATTGTATTTTCTTACTCAGTAGAATAAACAAAAACAAGTATTACTCTTCTGTAGTTCAGAATCTGCAAATATTTTAAGTTTTGTGTTAAGTTTGAGTTATTTTTCCCATGGAAGATCGTAGCATTAGGTAAGCTAGTGAAATATTCGTAATCCGTAATAGTAATTTACTTTTTAATTTATTTGTAAGTGAAATTCATAAACCTGAAGAGAAAATTGAGTTTCCTGTCCATAACCAAGTCTAGTTTTGGCTTCATACATTAAATGTGCTTTTCAAGTTGCATCTGGTTCCTTCTGGTTGTGCACTGCATATACCATGCTGCCTTAATAATGTATTCACATGATCAGTCAGTAGGAAAACATTTTATATGTCATTTTAGAAAAAAATGGGTCATATTTTCACATTTGTAACGTCATTCTATAAGTCATATTTAGGGATGTTTTAGGTCACCAAGTTTCGAACTCTATTTATAACACACAAATATTATATATCACACATATACTTTAGGAACAGCGTTCATCGAGATATCAAGAACAGATTTATTCAATGTGCAAAATATTTCTGGGTCTCTTTTTTTTCCTAAACTCCGTTGACCTGTTATTGCACCAAGCTTTTAAAATGTATTCAACCACAAAACACATTGAATGTTAGAGTTGAACAATATGTTGAAATATAGTTTCACATGAGTTATTTAAATAGGTTTCATGACGATAAAACATTACTGATAATTGACAAATACTCAGTGTTTTTAGAGCGCAAAAATAAAATGCTTTATTAGATCTTGGTAAATAGTATTTTTTCCCTGTGTAATAATTTATATTCGTTTACAAATACAGACTATTTGAAATATTGTATCTGTACATTTATTTTACTGTAAACAGTGTCTGTTTTATATATACTTTGTTAATTTATGAGTTAATGGAAAACAGTAATGTTGCACTGATAGAAAGTGAATGGAATGAAAAAACAAAACTCAACCTTACCTACATGTTTGCGACATAACTTCAAACAGTTTGGCTCCGTTGTTCGAAAATTATTTTTTCGTAAGTAAACATATATAAAACCTTGATGAGGTTAGTTGGTTTAGAAACTAAGTAAGCATATTTGAGGCCCGTTTGCTATAAAAGAACTTCAATACCGTATGATTTATTTAGGTAGCTATTGAGTTCGGCCCATCTTTATTATTTAAGTGTAATTCTTTCTTGAAAATTCATGTCCTAGTGAGGATTATAACCCGCAACCTAGTAGACAATGGTTCAGCGCTATAATTAATTAAACAATCGAGTTCGGACCACTTTACTATATGCTGCGCTTCGCCCTCGATTGCCTGACTTTTTAATATTAAGTAATGTAATGTAGGACTGCTTTCATCACATCACAGTTGTGCTCCCTCAATTATATCAAATCGTCAAATGGAAAATATTTTTTCTTAGAGATAATACTATACTTCTTAAAAAAAAACATTATCAATATAAAATGAGAAAGTTTTAAAACTTTTGTGTGATGGATCATATATTCTTGGGTAGGTGCGAATGAAATTACCGCTTGGCGGGTGGTGGGAAACGCACCTAAGCAACACAACACAAGGATCGACTGAGCACTCGAACGTCACAAACTCTGTATACGTTCAGCAAACAGGCTGAGGTACCCAGTAAGTCAGGAGTAGTGAGTTATCGAACAGGGTCGTATGAAAGTGCACCATGAAGAACACACAATTGTGAGTAATTTTCCTTTTTGAATTCAAACTTAGGCATTTTGGACAGCAAGCTGCTAAAATATAAATAGTGCATTTGAGACAGGCAGCGTCCAACATCGTGTTCGGATGAGCTACTCAGGAACACCGTGGAAGCGGATTCTCGGAAAAGTGTTCGTGCCATTGTATACACCTACCAGTCAGTCGGCCGCTCCGTGCGGAAAGGTTTCATTCATCAGATTGTCATTTCAGAGGGAAATTGGATCTGCTATGGCAATCGTAAACGGTCAGGACAATGGTTGGATAGTGATAAACGTTCTGGGCAGTGTCCTAAACCACCTCTCCACCAGACATGGATTTATAAATGGGCCCACTGTGCCCGGGCCCAGAACGCCAAATTTTGGGGTTGTAATCATGACAGAACATCGTTGCCAAAACAGAGCGCTGAAAACAACGCCAGCCAAAACAGCGCGGGTGACAAAATACCGTTGGTCCTAACAGAGTGGCCACAAAAGCGTCACTATCAAAACAGCGCCCGCGGCAAAAAAAAAGTTCTGAACAGAACAGCGTATGTCAAGTAAGTGCTGCGTGAGAAAACAGCTGATCGAAAGTCTCTGTATTGTGGTCAGATCCAGTGACTTCTACTTAAAAGCGATAATGGAATGATCAATGCTATTAAAAATAATATATGAAGCCTGGGAGCAGAAGGGACAATTAATCTGTATCATTCATTTTCAGGCTAAACTAATGTGGACCAAATTTTCTGTTATTTTTTTTTAAGCATGCTATCGCTGTATGGCCTGTTTTAGACTTCAGCAACAAGTGCTGTGAAGACTTACATAACCGCTCTGTCCGTCCGTTTGACTATCGACAACTCAGGAACTACTAGAGATAAGAAGATGGTTGAGGTGTCGTTGGAAAAGTTTCGACGAGGTGACTTCAAACCCATATCATTCATCCAGATCTCAGGATCGAGTTCGGAAATACTAGAGGACGGCAGTTTTCAACTCCGTAACTACTAGGGTTAGGAAGATTGTTGATATATCGCTGGAAAGATATTGGCGAGGCGAGTTGTACCCCGTATAAATAATCAAGATCAGAGAGCCGGATTAAAAAAAAGAGGGAGCGCAATTTTCAAACTACTACCCCAGTAGCACACAAACGTGTTTTGAACGTTGATTTTTTGTTTATTTCGTTGATTAATCGTTATCGGTTAAAGATACTATGTTTAGTTTTAAGCCATATTTCAACAAAGACTGTATATTGTTGACAAGATGTTAATATGACTTAGAATCAATTGTTATTTTCAACTATGGTATAAATTTCGTTTCATGAGATTCTTTCAAATTTAATTGAATAAAAATATAGTTCAAAGCTAATTGGATGCCATTAAGCAAGGTTGATCGATTTAAATCATGATTTAAATTGTGATTTAACTGAGGTGAATTTTTTTGAAACAAAAATCAATGATTTTAATCAAAGATATATATCTTCTTCAATAAAGTAGAAATAAAATACAGTATTTTTAATCATTCTATGGTTTGAATCATAGGTAAGCTCTAAATTTACCTTTTAGTTCATACGTGGCGATAGGCTCTTATGATGTACCACTTGTATGCATAAGTTTTTGCCGGTGTTTGTGGTAAAGAAAACACGTAATTTTCAAGGGAAATTAATTTTGTTTTATTCAAAATATTGGCCATCGGCTTCTACACATTTCGCCCATTTTTCACGTAATTGATGCATACTATGCCAGAAAACCTGCTTGTTTTTGCGGCAAACCATTCGTCGAGCCATTTTCCAACGTCTTCGAAATTGCTGAAGTGCTGCTCTGCGAGCGCGTGCCCCATTGATGCGAAGAGGTGATAGTCAGATGGCGCCAGGTCTGGGGAGTACGGCGGGTGAGGAAGGATGTCCCATCCAAACGATTTCAAGGTGTCTTTCATTGGTTTTGCTGTGTGAGGCGGCACATTGTCGTGTAACACAATCACTTTGCCATATCTTCGGGCCCATTCCGGTCGTCTTTCGATCAATGCGTGATTTAAATTAATCATTTGTTGTTGATAGCGTTGTGCATTAACTGTTTCAAGAGTTCATAATACACAATACCGTTCTGGTCCCACCAGACACAAAGCATGGTCTTCTTGCCGAAGCGATTTGGCCTTGGTGTTGAAGGACCGGCTTCGCCAGGTGAAAGCCACGATATTTTCCGCTTCGGGTTTTCAAAATAAATCCATTTTTCGTCACCCGTCACAATTCGATACAAAAAGGATTTTCTTTCGTGGCGTTGAAGAAACATTTCACAAGTGACTTTGCGATTTTCCATTTGACGTTCATTCAAATCGCGTGGGACTCATTTACCCAGTTTATTGATCTTCCCCATTGCTCGTAAACGTCTGCTGATTGTTTCTTGTGACACATTTAATGCTTTTGCCAATTGCTGTTGAGTTTGAGTTGGGTCATCCTCCAATAACACCTGTAATTGCTCGTTTTCGCACTTTTGTGGTCTACCAGAACGCGCACCGTCTTTCACATTGAAATCAAAACTTTTAAATTGTCGAAACCATGTCTCACATGTTCTAATCGATGGAGCGTGTTCACCATATGTGTCTACCAGCACACAATGACTTTCAACAGCCTTTTTCTTTTGATTAAATAAGAAAAGCAATGCATGCCGCAAATGTTCATTTTCAGGTACAAACTTCGACATGATCACTGAACGATAAAATAAAGACGCTAGTGTTTGGGAACTCAACTTGTGTGTGTTTGTAGTTTAGTGTCAGGCGAACAAAATGACGTATGTGTCAAATGAATACGCTGCGTACTTTTCGCTGGTGCCATCTCTTAGATAAACTGGAAACTACTTATGCATACACCTGGTACATCGAAACCAAAGTGATCAACATAGAATATTAACGAAGTTTTTGGTTGGTTCATGTCATAGTACACGCAAAATTTTAGAGGAGAACGTAGGAACTCAATTCATATTGTAAATCTACAATTTATATTACAAATATTGCACGATTATTTTGGTAATACATATGAAAATGAACACCCAGAAAACAGAAAATCCCGTTTTCGTTCACAAAACAAAAATTGGTGTTTCGTAACATTACCTACTTTCTGTATTTGTATTTATAGTAGTTCCGCGGTAATCCGACCTCCGATGGTTCGACTCCTCGCATAATCGGCCCATGACGTAGGTTGAGAAATAACGGCAGATTTCTGCACTTGTTCTTGAAACACTACGTATATTCTTAAGTCAGTTAGCTAGTGATACTTAAGCAGTGCGTTCTGGTGCATTACTTTACGAGTATTTAATGTTAAAGCAATTATTTTGACAAGGTGTAGTTCTTTGCACTTTTTAAATATTTTTTCTTAATTATGAAATAGAAGGGGTGGGACGATTTACTGTATATTATATCATCATCATATTCAGCCGTTTTCTATCCACTGCTGGATGAAGGCCTCCCCCTTTTCTTTCCACATATCTCGGTCTGCTGATATCCTCATCCATGTAGCTCCTGAAAAACGCTTGATTTCATCTACCCATCTTACATTTGGACGTCGTCTCGGTCGTTTCTTTTCTCTAGGAATCCACTGTAGTACATTTGTCGTCCACCTTCCATCTGTTCGTCTAGCTATGTGACCGGCCCCTCTCCACTTCATCTTCTTCGCAGTCTTGATTACATCCTCTACCTTTGTTTGTGCGCGAATCCATTCATTTCTCTTCCTGTCTCTCCTGGTTATTCCTAGCATGCACCTCTCCATTGCTCTTTGTGTGACTCTCAATCTTTGAGTCGTTTGCGCATTCAATGTCCAAGTTTCGCATCCGTACATCATTACAGGTAAGACACATTGATTATAAACTTTACGCTTCAGACACATTGGAAGTTTGCTTTTGAAAATAAAGTGTAGTCTTCCAAAAGAACTCCACGCCATTTTACATCTTCTATTTATTTCATCAGTCAACTTTGCA